>JASDQU010374229.1:22845-59102 GCA_032191745.1 Picea mariana | reverse complement strand
GTCCCTATGCTTATGATTTTAGTTTGTATTAGTTTAATTCTTGCTTATAGTTTTGTTTTTCTTTCTCTAACTCTTTCCTCTACAGCTGTCCTGCTCAACAAGACCCAACTGGGCATGCAAGCACCTCTTATTTTCTCACCAAGGTGACGAAAAGGGTGCAACACAGCGGAAGGAGTCAGGATCGATCCTAGCAAAATTGAGGCAATACAAGCCTTATCCATCCCGAGATCCAGGAAGGAGGTCCAATATTTCCTTAGTAAGATTAATTTTCTGAGGAGATTTGTTTCTAACTTTGTTGAGGAGGTAAAACTTATAACAACCATGTTAAGGAAAGGAAATGAAGTGAGGTGGACTTCTGAATCGTGAAATTCCTTTGAGCAAATAAAGAAGGCCCTGACTGAAGCCCCTGTGCTTATCAGTCCCGATTACTCAAAGGATTTCCTTATTTTCTCCTTTGCCTCACCTGACACGGTGGCTGCTATTTTATTACAGACAAACGAGGTTGGGATAGAGAAGCCTATTGCCTATTTCATCTGAGCATTGAGGGATGCCGAAGTCAGGTATGACACTATGGAGAAGAAGGCCTATGCCTTGGTAAAGGCTCTCAAGGCATTTAGAATCTATGTTCTGCAGTAAAAAAACATTGCCTATGTCCCCTCAGCTGCTATTAAAGACATTCTTATTCAGCCTGACATAGATGGGAGGAGGAGTAAGTGGATAGCCAAGATTCTGGAATTTGACCTGGAAATAAAGCCTACCAAATTGATCAAAGGTCAAGGTTTAGCCAAGCTGTTGGCTGAAGCTAATTGCCAAGCTTTGGGGGTAAGTTTCATCAATGAATGCTCAGGAATTCAATAGGGTTGACTGTCTGAAATAGACCCTCAAAGGGAGCCCCCATTGGCTCGATGTCCCTGGGAAATCGCGAAATGCTGAAATGTGAAATTGCGACATGGAGTTTTGGGGATCACAACATGGAGTTTCATGAATTCGTGACATGCGAAATCGCGAAATGCCGAAAGGGACTATTGTGAGTCTCGAAAACTCGAAGGGAAAAACACCGAAATCCCGTTAATCGTTCGATTAAGAAAAGAAGGGATCAGATTATGAAGTTTTGTGGACCATTGATCTGGATCCATTTCATGGATCGCGACTTGGAGAGTCGAGATGCTTCGCAACAGGAATTCACGACATGCGAAATCGCGAATTGCCGAAATACAAAATGCAAAAGACATTTTGTTTCTTGTAATCCAATGGTGTATGTGAATTTGAATATGATCGGAGGGCTATTGTTTCACCTCATAGTCAATTGATCAGTTTTGATTCAGTTAGCAAAACTGATTCATGATTCTTGATTGGTTGGCGATTCAGTTGCTGAGGCGTGTGTGAATAAAAGAAGATATGAGACGAGTGTGCAAAGTTGGTCGTTCTGAATGAAAAATGAGTTGAACTGTAAGAAAGGGAAAATTACAGTATGCGCAGTGTGAGATAAAACTCAGAGATGAGTAACAGATGAAGAATAGATAGAAGCAAGAGCAGAATTGCAGAACAGCTTGAAGTAGAGCAGAATTGCAGAACAGACAGAGGAAGAGAATAATTGCAGAACAGTTAGAAGCAGACCAAATTTACAGAACAAAGAAAAAGTGGTAAGAATCGATTTATCTGTGTTGTTGTTTATTCAACCATTTATTTATAATCAGAGAGGTAGGGTGGTTCTAGGGAGGATTGTTGTCCTCAGAGGTTCAAGTGGGTGCTTAAACACAGGGAGTTGTAGCTTCCATCTGGTTGCAGCTAGAAAAACCAGGGTGGCAGGGTGGTGCAAGGGAGAACAGTTGTTCTCTGTTATACAGGTTGGTGCCTGTGTGACTGGAAGTTGGTGCTTCCATCCAGTTGGTGCTAGAACACTTAGGGAGTTGTTTCTTCCTTCTAGTGGGTGCTAAAGAAATCAAAGAGTTGGTGCTCTCAAATAAGTTGGAGCTTGTAAAATAGAGGCAGTAGCCTCACATTGAGTTGGTGTTCAATTATATATGATGTACAAAACTTAAAACACTGCCTATCATTTTGAAGAAGAAGAGGTTTTCTCCCTTTATGGGTTTCCTCGTGAAAATATGTCTCTGTGTATATCTTATGTGTGAGTGATGTTCATTATTTATGTTGTCCATATGTAGTATAATATTGATGGTCACTTGGAGAAAAATTAAAAATGGTTTAATTGAATTAAAATTGTTTAAGCACAGTAACAACTGATTCACCCCCCCTCTCAGTTGTCTTAGTAATTTCAACAATTGGTATCAGAGAAGGTTCCTTTTATTTAAAGGTAGATCTGTAAGCTTAAACATGAAAAGTCATGAAGGGACTTCAGCCAATAAGCCTCCTCTATTTGATGGAACAAATTTTGCCTTTTGGAAGGTTAGAATGAGAACATACCTAATGGCCTTAGGTGTTAATGTTTGGGATGTAGTAGAGACTGGATACATAAAGCCTGTTGTGCTAGCTTCCAAGGATGATGAGTTAGAATTTATCTTTAATGCTAAGGGAATGAATGCTATCTTGAATGGACCTGTAGAAGCCAATTTTGTAAAGCTGATGCATCTTCAAACTGCCAAAGAAATGTGGGATAAACTTATTAGCAGCTATGAAGAAAATGAGAAAGTAAAAGATGCCAAAATTCAAACATTTAGGTTGAAGTTTGAACAACTAAAGATGAATGAAGATGAAACAGTTAGCAAGTATTTTTTGAGATTTGAAGAACTTGTGAATGCCATGAAGGGTCTTGGTGAGAAGTTTGAAGAATCACTCTTAGTTCAGAACATTTTAAGATCTCTGCTTGATAAATTTAATCCAAAAGTCTCTGCAATAGAAGAACTAAATGATCTTAAAATTCTGTCCATTGATCAACTTCTAGGAACTTTAACTACATATGAAATGAGAATTAGCAAAGATAAATCCATTACTAGAGAAGCATCGTTTAAAGAAGACAAGAATATTGATTCAGAATTAGGTGATATTGAGGCAAAATTTGTGAGAAGGTTAAAGAAAGGATCAAGAAAATATCAAGGCAAGTTGCCCTTCAAATGCTTTAACTGTGGTAAGATAGGTCATTTTTCATCTAAGTGTCCCCATCAGAAAAAGGACCAGAACTCTGATGATGAAAATAAGTACAAATTCAAGAAATATAGTAAGAAGAAAAGTTTGTGTGCACATAATGACAATTCCTCATAATACATCGATAGTGACTCTTCCTGTGAAGATAAGGTAAATGACTTCATGCTTATGGACAAAGAGGATTATGATAATAAAATCATAGGCAGTGATGATAATGATGAAAAAGTTGTGGTTGATATGGAAGGAGAACTGATCAGTGCACTGGAAGAGATTTACAGACTCAGAATTAAGAACATAAAGCAAAAGCAATTGCTGATACAGTTCGAGAAAGACAGTAAACAGCCTGATGAAGACTTTGCTCTGCTGAAAGTGAATTAGAAGAGGCAAAGAAAATAGAAGACATATTGAAACAACAGTTGTCAGAGAAGAAAGTGAGGTGTGAAGCCTTAGAAGAAGAGATAGTAAAAACTAGAAAAGAAATGGAGAAGTTTAAGGGATTGTATCATCAAAATCTGTCAAGTATTAAAGCCTCAGAAGGATTAATCTCCATTCTAAATTAGCAAAGAAACCCAAAGTTGAAAGCTGGATTGGGGTATGAAGAAGGATCAAGTAGTGATCATCCAAGTAATACAGAACCTATCAAGTTTGTCAAATCCTCAAACATTGACAACAGTCACTCTGCAGAAACAAATAAAAAAAATCAGCCACTAAGAAGGAATGAAAGAAAAAGTACTAGAACCAAATCTGTAGATCAGAGAGATTATCGGTATGAAAGAAATTGACCTCCTCAAAGAAGACAAAAATTTTCAAGGTACAAAGGGTTTTTCTATGGTTATTGTTTTTTCTGCTCTAATTTTGGTCACAAAGCTATAGACTATTCTTTAAGATTTAGATATGAGAAATCAAGTTTTTCAAGGAATAATTATCTGCCACTACAAAGATTGAGACAGCCAAGCAACAAACAATCACAGACTATAAATCATNGTTATTGTTTTTTCTGCTCTAATTTTGGTCACAAAGATATAGACTATTCTTTAAGATTTAGATATGAGAAATCAAGTTTTTCAAGGAATAATTATCTGCCACTACAAAGATTGAGACAGCCAAGCAACAAACAATCACAGACTATAAATCATGTGATGACTGGGAGAAGGACACAGGTGAAACACAATAACCGTTATGAGCATAACAATCGTTATGATTTGTTATTCAGTGAACCAGAATTTTACAACTGCCATAATTATGGACATAAAGGTGCAGACTGTCGCTTAAGGAATTACAAGCCAGATTTGATCCCCACTACTGAAAATGTCAAGGTTTGGAAGAAGAAAGAAAATGACAAGTGTGGACTAGTGTTATCAGCCCAAAGACAAAAGAATCCCTGGTATATTGACAGTGGATGTTCCAAACATATGTCTGGAGACAAAAGTAAGTTTCTAACTCTAAGTGAAAGCAAATCAGGGAATGTAACTTTTGGAAATGATGCACCAGGAAAAATAAAAGGTAAAGGAATGGTAAGTTTGAGTAATGGAAAAGGGAAAGCTCAAGATGTGTTGTTTGTAGAAGGTCTGAAACATAATCTGCTTAGTGTCATTCAAGTATGTGACCGAGGATGTGAAGTCATTTTTACCTCTAAACACTGTAGAATACAATCTGTGAATTTAAGACAGCTAGTTGCAAAAGGGATAAGAACAAAAAACAATGTATATGTGTTAAAAGAAGAAAACGAAGAATGCCACTTAAGCAAGTATGATGAAAGTTGGTTGTGGCATAGGAGACTTAGACATCTAAATTTTGATCATATAATCAAGCTCAGAAACAATGGGGCAGTAAAAGATCTTCCGAAGATATCAAAGCCATATGACTCTGTTTGTAAACCCTGTCAGATAGGAAAGCTTACTCGCACTCGGTTCAAATCTAAAAACTTTCCTTCAACAGAAAAACCTCTCCAGTTAGTACATATGGATTTATGTGGACCATCAAGGAAAGAAGGAAAAAGAAAAGAAAATTATTTTATGTTGATTATTGATGATTATTCTAGACTAAAATGGGTTGCCTTTTTGAAGGAAAAATCTGAAGCATTTGAAAAATTTAAAGTGTTTAAGGCTCTGACTGAGAATCAAATAGGAAAAAGATTAAAGGCATTAAGGTCTGATAGAGGAGGAGATTTTAGTTCATGGAACTTCAAAGAGTTCTGTGATAAACATGGGATCAAAAGAGAGCACACAATTTCAAGGAATCTACAACAAAATGGAGTTGTTGAGAGGCAGAATAGATCAATACAACAAATGGCAAGTTTAATGATGAATGAAAGGAACATACCTCATACATATTGGGTAGAAGCAATTCATACAACTGTTCATATCCTTAACAAAGCTCATCTCAGGCCACACAGTGACAAGACTCCTTATGAACTATGGTTTGGAAGACCTGTTTCAATCAAGCATTTTAAAGTCTTTGGGAGTAAATGTTATATCAAGAACAATGATGAAAATATTGACAAATATGATGACAGGGCTAATGAAAGTATCTTCTTGGGTTATGATACAATTAGTAAAGGGTACAGATATTACAATAAGAGACTGCATAAACTGGTTGATTGTATAGACATAAAAGTTGATGAAGAAATTTCAGATGGAGGATTCCTCTCCTATTAGCACACCTATGGTGGTTGGTTGCAAGCTCAGTAAAGATGATATTTCACCGGATGTTGATCAAAGGAAATATCGCTCTATGATAGGCAGTCTTCTGTACATCATAGCATCCCGTCCTAATATAATGCAAGATGTTGAAATGGTAGGTCGTTATCAGTCTGCTCCTAAACAAGGTCATTTGGTAGCTATCAAAAGGATATTCAAAGGCTTGAAGGGAACAATGACTTATGGTCTGTGGTATCCCAGAAATCAGAATTTTCAGTTAACTGCTTATTCAGATGCAGATCGGGCAAACTGTGTTGATGAGAGAAAAAGAACTAGTGGAGGAGCATTCTTCCTGGGTGAATCATTAGTAGCATGGCTTAGTAAAAAGAAAGGATCTATTTCATTATCAACTACAGAAGCAGAGTACATTGTTGCTGCTACTTGCTGCACTCAGATTTTATGGATGATACAATCTCTTGCAGATTTGAAGGTAACTTACACTGATCCCATTCCACTTCACTGTGATAACACCAATGCCATCAGTTTCTCTAAGAATCCTGTACTTCATTCAAAATCTAAGCACATACCAATAAAATACCATTTTCTCAGAGAACAAGTTACAAACAGAATTGTTCATATGAATTATATTCCTTCCACATAGCATATAGCTGATATCTTTACTAAACCGTTAGCAGCGACCCCTTTTGGATATCTTCGTCAAAAGTTGGGGGTTATAACTTCTTTCGTATAATATGTTCACCTGGTCAGGGGGAGTACTTATTGAATATCTGTTGTATTTCTNAACAGAATTGTTCATATGAATTATATTCCTTCCACATAGCATATAGCTGATATCTTTACTAAACCGTTAGCAGCGACCCCTTTTGGATATCTTCGTCAAAAGTTGGGGGTTATAACTTCTTTCGTATAATCTGTTCACCTGGTCAGGGGGAGTACTTATTGAATATCTGTTGTATTTCTAAGATGCTCATAGTTGACAAGGGGAGTATGTATTGCAATAGCTCAGAGGAGCATGTTTCTTCTTTGACATTGATGTCAAAGGGGGAGAAAGTGTGGTAATTTCAAGGATGCTATAGTGGTATAGTTGGATGTTCTTCAAGGGGTTTCCATCAATGCCAAAGGGGAATATTGTTGGCATATTTATTACGGGAAGACATAAGGCAGAGTATTTGTTTATCATTGATGGCAAGCTCAGCTCGACGATGATGAACAAGAGAAAGTGGTAAGACCAGCAGTGCAACGATGATCGCATGGAAAGATCAGAACCATAAACTCTAGGAGTCACGATGATGAGCAAGAGAAAGTGGCAAGACCAGCAGCGCAACGATGATCGCATGGCAAGATCAGAACCGTAAACTCCAAGAGTCAAGGAAACAACTCATGACAGAAAATCCCGAAATGCGATAGATCAGAGCATGTCAAAGACTCCATTTCGGAGTTTCGCAGACTGGGAAATCAGAGTTTTGGATACCGGGAGTTGGAGGAGTCGAGAGTCGAGACTCTTCATCACAGGAGTCCCGAATTCGCGAAATGCGAAACGCCAAAATCTTGAAACAGGCACATCAACAAAGAGTTTTACAGACCGGGAAATAACTCCATTTCGGAGTTTCGGATACCGGGAGTTGAAGGAGTCAAGAGTCGAGACTCTTCATCACAGGAGTCCCGAAGTCGCGAAATACAAAATGTCGAAATCCCGAAATAGACACATCAACAAAGAGTTTCACAGACCAGGAAATAACTCCATTTCGGAGTTCCGGATACCGGGAGTTGGAGTGTCGAAACACTTCACCACAGGAATGCCCAAATGCAAAAAAATCTTTTGGTGTAGGTTTCGGTTACCGAGAGTTGGAGTGTCGAAACACCTCACCACATAAATTGTGAAATGCTGAAATGCGAAATTGTGACATGGAGTTTCGGAGTTTCGGGGATTGCGACATGGAGCGTCAAGATATCTCATCACAAGAATTACCGAAATCGCGAAATGTTGAAATGCAAAATTGCGACATGGAGTTTCGGGGATCACAACATGGAGTTTCATGAATTCGCGACATGCGAAATCGCGAAATGCCGAAAAGGACTATTGTGAGTCTCGAAGACTTGAAGGGAAAAACATTGAAATCCTGTCAGTCGTTCGATTAAGAAAAGAAGGGATCAGATTATGAAGTTTTGTGGACTGTTGATCTGGATCCATTTCGGGGATCGCGACTTGGAGAGTCGAGATGCTTCGCAACAGGAATTCGCTACATGTGAAATCGCGAATTGCCGAAATACGAAATACGAAGGACATTTTGTTTCTTGTAATCCAACGGTGCAGGTGAATTTGAATATGATCAGAGGGCTACTGTTTTACCTCACAGTTAATTGATCAGTTTCAATTCAGTTAGAAAAATTGATTCATGATTCTTGATCGGTTGGCGATTCAGTTGCTGAGGTGTGTGTGAATAAAAGAAGATATGAGATGACTATGCAAAGTTGGTCATTCTAAATGAAAAATGAGTTGAACTGTAAGAAAGGGAAAATTACAGTATGCGCAGTGTGAGATAAAACTCAGAGATGAGTAACAGATGAGGAATAGACAGAAGCAATAGCAGAATTGCAGAACAGCTTGAAGCAGAGAAAAATTGCAGAACAGCTTGAAGCAGAGAAAAATTGCAGAACAAATAGAGAAAGAGAAGAATTTCAGAACAGTCAGAAGTAGACCAGATTTACAGAACAAAGAAGAAGTGGTAAGAATCGATTTATCTGTGTTGTTGGTTATTCAACCATTTATTTATAATCAGGGAGGTAGGGTGGTGTTAGGGAGGACTGTTGTCCTCAGAGGTTCAAGTGGGTGCTTGAACACAGGGAGTTGTAGCTTCCATCTGGTTGCAGCCAGAAAAACCAGGGTGGCAGGGTGCTGCAAAGGAGAACAATTGTTCTCTGTTATACAAGTTGGTGCTTGTGTGACTGGAAGTTGGTGCTTCCATCCAGTTGGTGCTGGAACACTTAGGGAGTTGTTGCTTCCTTCTAGTGGGTGCTAGAGAAACCAGAGAGTTGGTGCTCTCAAACAAGTTGGAGCTTGTAAAAAAGAGGTAGTAGCCTCACATTGAGTTGGTGCTCAATTATAGATGATGTACAGAACTTAAAAGACTACCTATCATTTTGAAGAAGAAGAGGTTTTCTCCTTTTATGGGTTTTTTCGTGAAAATATGTCTCTGTTTATATCTTATGTGTGAGTGATGCTCATTATTTATGTTGTCCATATGTAGTATAATATTGATGGTCACTTGGAGAAAAATTAAAAATGGTTTAATTGAATTAAAATTGTTTAAACACAGTAATAACTAATTCACCCCCCCTCTCAGTTGTCCTAGTAATTTCAACAAGCTCAACCTTGCGAGGCAAGCTGGGAGCTAGTTGTTCTCTGGTTTAGTGTGTGTGGCCCTTTTGCGGCTCGGGGGGATAAGGGGGAAGAAGAGTACCCCTAGCATTGGCTGGGAGGTACCGGTGAAGTCACATCGGTCGGCAAACAAGAGTTGGACGGAGCAAGCGGGACAATGATTCAGAGCTGTCACCTTGGGCTACGGTACACACACATTTATTTTGAATGGTAGGTTAATATTGAACTTGCGTTTTCATTTATGCACTTTTAATTGTGTAATGAAAGTGTTTTACTTAGCATTTTTAATCGAGAACTTAAATTGATCATAGCTTTACGCTCACTGCATTGATTTGATCTCCTTGGCCATCGATCCTTGATTGCTATCACTGTTTTGTTGTTTTATTGATTATTGGAAGATTTTTTACTTTATCTTTCGTCCTCATCCCTAGATCATCAGTCCACGCCTGAGCAGTCAGCCAGGAGTCGAATCAACGACCGTCAATTCGGTGCATACCAACCTATAGATTCTAATGTCCTTCTTTTCTGTGCGTGGATGATGAGCGAAATTTGTTTTTCCCAACTGTCTACCCGTGTTGGTTGTTCCTGGTCGAGTGATTGTCTTGTACCTTATTGCGATTGATTAGCTCTGCGATTGATTGCTTTGATGACGAATTTTTACTTTGCCTTGGGCCACATTGGACTGTGTTTTATTCTTTTATTGCTCTGCGTTGACAACGATTTGTAGTTGCGTTTAATGTACAATGGTGGCATTGTTACTGTGTAATGGTCGAATGTTATTACTCTTGTTACTGCTCTTTTCTCCTACCGTTGGAATGATGATACTGCATTTTTCTCCTGCGTTTTACCGACGTCTTGATTGACGAAATACGTTTATCTTTTTACTCTAAAATTTTATTCCTTACATACTGGCGAAGTTTTTCTCTGCAATTTAATACCTTAATTGTAATTTTCCTCTGCAATTTCATTATGTTTTAATATGAATTTAAGTTGCGTTCTGACCCATCTCGCAAACGATTTTCCCTATGCATTTTAATCTGTTTTATAGGCGAGTTTTGCCCTACATTTTTAATACATCTGGCATGTGTTTTTTCTCTGCAATATATGTTACAATGATGGCGAATTTACTCAGCGAAAATTGGTGTGTTAAAACTCAACGAAATTTTTGATGGTAAAAATTAGTTTTTTCTTTATTGATGAAATCCAACAAATGTGATGTTAAACTCCACGATTTCCCCCTTTTATCTGACCATGATTTGTGAAAAGCCACAATAAATTTTGTGCCTGGGTGTTGTGTTATTAATGTCAGAGCATCTACCATGATAAACCACAACGATGTTTTTTTACTCTACGTTTTGAATTATAATGTATACCCACGTTTCCTTAAACCACGATTTTATTGCCACTTGCAGAATTTCAGATCCATGGTTTGGCACCATGCACAATTTTTATATAGCTGAATTTTCTCACTATGAATTTGTTTATACAATGAATTGGACAATGTGCCTTCCTCAACTGTTACACATTTATGACTGCGATTTCACATTCATTGAGTGCACGGTGATTGCAATTTTTAACAGTTAGGGTAATGTAATTCCTGGATAAAAGACAATGTGTTTCTCTATAGGTGAATGTCTACGTATTCAGTGTTTGTTAAAGCAATGAGTATTTCATCTTTGGCTACGTTTTTGTTGAACCCCGACTGCCAGCGAACCCGTTGTTGTTACCCCTGCGTTTTCTAACTTTCTTTTGCCAGTGGATTTGTACCTTCACTAACAACGTTTTCTTTCTGGCTGCATTTAATTTTACTGAATGCAAGATTACTATCTGACGACGATTGATAGTTGATTGACTCTTAGGTGACAACGTTATTTATGTCGTGTTTTATTTATTCATCTGATTTCCTCTTAATTGAATCCCAACCATTTAATTGACTATCACGCTGAATATCTTAAACGTTATGATAGTTTTAAATTTGTTGCCAGTAAAGGTTATTACTCAACGATTTTAATGTTCATTGACATCGTCGATTGTATGCTAGTGTTGACTATTACGATAGTTATATTGACAACATTTTATATTAAGTATTTGTATAATAATAAGGCAACACTATTAGCGTTTATAACGAACAACCTTGTGAGCAATTTATTTCATATTGAGCGAATCCTTATAATTTTATAGGTAGCTAAATCTTGGATTAAGGCAACGATATCAATGATATCTTTGTTACATAGTGAATCTATCGATCCAGCGCGATACCCCTATTGCTACTTAAGTCAACAAACTTTATTGTTTCAGTTTTACTAGATAGCAATATCACGCACCTAGACAAAATAGATTAGACAACCTGTTATGCATAAATATTGTTAATATTGTTAGACAATGTGTTGTAATTTGATATTGTTGATGGTGTTATAATTATAGTGTTGTATACACATTGTTAACAGTGTTATAGATTAATATTGTTAATAGTGTTTTGATTAATAGCGTAAATATTGATGTTGGTATTATTGTTATATACTGTTAAATGGTTAGTTTAGATGGTATTTATTGATTAATTAGACTTGTTAAATTAGACAGCAAAATCGATTATTATATAAGCAACATGATTCAATAGTTCACTTAATTTAATGGACAATGGGTATTGTTAATCAACGTTTCTTGATGTTGTTCAAAGCCTAACTTAGGTCACCTTATGATAACATTTATGACCATAGTAGCCTGGTTACCATTCACTCCTTCGCTCTTAGACCTCTTTCTTAAATGGGTTGGGTTGTTGGAGAAGTCGTGTATTAGCTTGCACTTTTTCCTTGGAGTGACGTCATCTTGTGTCTTGTCGACCTGTTTCTTGGGGGTGTTGGTGTAGTTTTCTTGTCAGTTGTTAGGATCCTAGCGCGTTGGATTTATCTTGAGCCCTTGGCTTAGATAGGTTGTGTTACGCCAGTGTTATTGTCGCACCTATCACCTGGGGATGACATGATTCCTGATGAAGGGATCATGGCACACCCTATTGGATGGAGGCGAATAATAACTTGGTCGAAGTCGGTGCTTCCATTGTGAGTGTGTTGACTGTTGTAAGTCCATTTTTGGCACTTGGGTTGTAACACCTTCATGTGTTGTGTTTTGTGTGCCATAGAGGTTCTAGTGATTGGTCATCGAGACCATTGTGTCGGGCGGGTAGTCTTCCTATCTGTTGATTTACGCATGTTTCGCCCAGTTGCTCTTGCGCTAGTGCATGGAGTCGTACTTGTCTGTTTCCTAATTTGAGTACTTGTGTTCATCGCCAGGACGTGTGGTTCAACCATTTTTTGTCATTTCCTTCCTGCCTAAAACAAAAAAGAAACAAAAAAAAAATTGCACTTTCTTCTTTGCTTGTTGTCGTAATGAAGAGGGGTCGTTACATATGGTATCAGAGCAGGTTCAACCCACGACTTGGGAACACTATGGCTTTCGTTGATATGACATTTGATCATAATGTTGCTAATTTAAGTTGACTTGTATTCATGCAAGTAATCATGGTTAGAGGACGTCGTGGAGGCAGACGACGGGGTGCTAGGGGAGGAGGCACAACGCCTCTAGTAGCATCCACTCCTGAGGGGTCTCACCCCCAAGGAGATGAACAGGTTGTCGGGAAGGAGCAGATAGCGGTGGGTGATGTGGTTGGGCTGATGAGGTCCTTTCAATGCATGTCTGAGGCATTGATCAACCGTTTGGACAGAGATGAGTCCAGAGCGTCGACAACCCCTGAAGGTCCACCGCGTGCTCCGGTTGGTACTGGTAGCATTCACCACGAAATTGAGAAGGTAAAATTTCTTGAGTTCTTTGGTGCCCTGGACGACGCAGTCGCTGAGGCATGGTTGGATAATATGGTGATGTGATTTTCACTTCAGGACTATACCTCCAACATGAAGGTCCGCATGATGGTCTTTCAATTGAAGGGGAGCGTTCTTCTATGGTGGAAGACGCTCCTGCCACAATTGAACATGGCTGTCAAAGATGTGTCATGGGAACTGTTCGAGGAATGGTTTCCGATAAAGATACCTATTGGAGGAATTCATTGAGTGTCAACTCAACGAGTTCAGTGCCTTGAAACAAGGTGGTCGTACGGTGCCCGAGTACGAGGCCCGTTTTATGGAGTTTCTTTAGTATGCTCCACATCTTAATACCGAGAAGCTTAAGGTCAACAGGTTCTTGTTCGACCTTAATGTTAGCATATGTGCAAAGGTTAGGATTCTGATGCCTAAGACCTTGCATGATGTCATTCAGAAGGCCCTCATAGAAGAGGAGGATATTATTAGCGGGGGTCAGAGCAGGACTCCATCCAAATCGACAGGGCAGTCATCATCTGGTGCGCAACAACATCAGACACCAGCCAGACATACGCCAGGATATCGTGGCTTCCAGAGAGGATCCACCTTCACTACACCTTGGCGACTAGCACCTCAGCAACAGACTCCTTACCGGGAACCACAACATCAGCAACAACGTCGACCGCAGCCGCAACAGTTTAGGCTTGTTCAACAGAACAGACCAGGGTTCCGGGCCAATGGGCTGTCAGCTTCTACTTCGGGTACCAGGAGTACTGGACCAAAGAAGGGGTGTTGGAAATGTGGGGAGCCACACTACCAGCTCAATTTCCCAGTGGCGAGGACTATAGCATCTGGATCAGCTAGACCCACTACCGTGGGAGATTTGGGCAAGGCCCATCGGATTCTTGCAATGGTGAGTAACTGCTAGGAAAAGCACCAGTCGACTGTGCTCGAGACGTCAGGTACCGTCACTGACCAGACCCTTTGTATTTTGATAGATCATGGTGCTACCGAGAGTTTCATTTCTAGTGAAGCGTTAAAAAGGATTAAGGTAAAGGCAGTCGAGCAGGATGAGTTTATCTTTGTAGAGATGGGTTCGAGAGCCAAACAGAAGGTTGGAGGAAAGGTTACGGGCTGTACCCTTAACCTGGGAGAGTTTGTCACCAGGGCCAACCTGTACATCACAATCTTAGGATCTTATGACGTCGTAATCGGTATGGATTGGTTGGAATCGCATGAGGCGATACTCAACTATAAGATGAAATGATTGAGCTTGGTCGATGATGAGGGACATAAACACATGATTGTAGGTCATAACCAGGGATTTTCCCTGAGGTTTATCTCTTCCTTGCAGTTACAAAAGAGCATGCACAAGGGATGTAAGATTTATGCGATCCTTGTGTTAAAAGAGAAGAGAGTAGCGGAAGGTCTAGAACACCTTCCTGTGGTGAGAGAGTTTGCAGACGTCTTCTCAGAGGAGTTACCTGGGATGCCGCTGGAGAGGGAATTGGAATTTACCATAGACCTAAAACCGGGGACTGAACCAATAGCGAGAACGCCTTATTGTATGTCAACCCCAGAGTTACAGGAGTTGAGAATGCAACTGAAGGAGTTTCTGGACCTGGGACTTATACGTCCAAGTGTGTCACCATGGAGCACGCCTGTTATTTTCATATGAAAGAAGGATGGGTCGTGGAGACTCTACATTGACTACCGTCAATTGAACAAGGCAACAATCAAGAATCAGTATATGTTGCCGAGGATTGATGATCTATTCGATCAGATGAAGGGTGTGACTATGTTTTCAAAGATCGATTTGCGATCAGGGTATCAACAATTACAGATCAAGGAGGATGACGTCCCTAAGACCACCTTTAATATGAGGTTTGGACATTACGAGTTTATTGTTTTACTGTTTGGAATGAAAAACTCCCCAGGGGTATTTATGAGTTTGATGAATGAGGTGTTCCGCGAGTACTTGGACAAGTTCATCCAAGTATTCATTGACAATATCTTGATTTACTCTTGGACAACGAAGGAGCATGACGAGCACTTGTGCTTGGTACTACAGTGTTTGCGAGAGCACAAATTGTATGGGAAGTTGTCCAAATGTTCATTTTATCAAGAAAATTCACTACTTAGGGCATGTCATCTCCGGCGAAGGTATCGCCATGGATCTAACAAAGGTCAGGGTTATTATGGAATGGCCTACGCCGATGAATGTCCTGAAAGTGCGTAGCTTCATGGGTTTAGCAAGATACTATTGATGGTTCATTGAGGGATTTTCGAAGATAGAAAATCCAATCACGAAATTGCAGAATAAGAACAAGAAGTTTGTTTGGACCAAGAAATGCATGAAAGCATTTTGGAGGCTCAAGCAGTTGTTGAAAACGACACAGATACTAAAGGTCCCTGACATGGACGCAGACTTCTTGGTATGCATTGACGCTTCCAAGGAAGGCTTAGGCAGAGTCTTGATGCAAGATGGTCGAGTGATCTCTTACATCTCGAGGAAATTGAGAAGGCATGAGGAGAACTGCGCGACACACGATTTGGAGTTATTAGCCATTGTATATGTCTTGAAGGTTTGGAGACACTACCTTGTTGGACAAAAATTTGAACTAAAAATGGACCACTGTGGATTACAATACATCTTTATGCAAAGCGACCTGAATGCGCGGCAATGGAGTTTGTTGGAATTGCTTAGTGAGTACGATTTAGAGATTACTTACATAAAAGGAATAGTGAACAGAGTGGTAGATGCATTGAGTCAGAGACCACACATCTTTTCGGTGTTGCTGCTTTAGATGAATCTACGTGAAAAGATTCTAACTTTACAACGCGACGATCACTGGTACAAAGAGGTCAAGGATTTTATCGGACAAAACACAATGATGGTACCAAGATTTGAAGGATTTACGTTTGACGAAGGTGAACTATTGAGGTTTAAAAATTGGATTTACGTACCACCAAATGACGAGTTGATGAGTTTGATCCTAAATGAGGCTCACAGAGCAGTATACATGTCTCACTCGGGAGTCATGAAGATGAGTGTGGAACTTAAACCCTTATTCTTCTAGAAAGGAATGAAGGCAGACATAGTCAACTACGTGGCCAGATGTCTAGAATGTCAGTAGGTGAAGGCTGAACATAGACATCCAGTAGGATTACTACAACCTCACGCTATTCTGGAATCAAAATGGGAGGTCATTTTTATGGATTACCACTGACGACAAGGAGACACGATTCGATTTTTGTGGTAGTCAACACTTTGATGAAGAGAGTGCATTTTATTCCTGTGTGTACGACGTATTAGGCACCTGACATAGTTAGAGTTTTCATGAGTGAGATTGTGAGGCTGCATGGCGTGCCTAAGAGGATTATATCTGATCGAGGATTGATGTTTACCAAACAATTTTGGACTAGTTTCCAAGAGGCCTTAAGAACCCAACTTAACTTTAGTACTGAGTATCACCCGAAGACTGACGGGCAGACTGAACGAACAAACCAAATATTGGAAGACATGTTGCGCATGTACGTGATGGACCAACAAAATCATTGGGAAGAATTCTTGCCACTGGTAGAATTCGCTTATAACAATAGTTACCAAAGCACCATTAAGATGGCGCCTTTCGAGTTCCTTTGTGGGCGACTGTGTCAGACGCCTTTGAGTTGGGATCGGCTTGAGGATAGGGTCCTGGTGGGACCAAAAGTGATCCAAGAAATGGAAGAACAAATTCAAACAATAAGACAAAGGATCAAAGAAGTGCATGATCGACAGAAGAGTTATGCCGATGAGCACTGCGTAGACCGTAGTTATGAAGTTGGCGATCGAGTCTTCTTGCGGGTAAAACTGCATAAGAGTTCGATCAATTTTGGAAAGGGAGATAAAATCTCTCCTAGGTTCATGGGACCTTTTGAGATTGTGGAGAGGAAGGGGCCCATGGCCTATCAACTAGCCTTGCCTACTTCTTTAAGGCATATGCACGATTGTTTTCATGTATCTGTTTTGACACATTATATTAGTGATCCTACACATGTTATTGAAATGAGTTCCTTGTTGGTATCAGACGAGGGGACACTCATGGCTGAGCCGATCCACATCCTGGATCATCGCATTCGACATATATGGCATCGAATAGTAGATTAGGTCAAGGTCCAGTGGGACAACTATACTCTGCACTCGGCGACCTGGGAGGACTGATATGATATGTGCCAATAGTTTCCATTTTTGTTTGATAGATAGACTTATGACACTGTGATACACATTATTTCAGCACTTATATACTGTGAAACTTCGAGACGAAGTTTATACCAAGAGGGGGTGTATGTAACATCCCACTCTTTCCTGCACTGAGCGAACTTATTCTTTGAGGACACTTGCTTGCAAGTGATCTGGATTATTATACTATTGAGCATTTGATGATGATTATGAGGCATTATGGATATGACAACATATTTTTTTGTATTGATATAGTAAGGTTCTATTGACTCGGTTCTCCTGAGTATGAAGGATTTTGGACCTTGAGGATGCAGAGCCATCGATGAAACCCTTGGACTCCGCATCGAGTTAGGGAGTGGACTATTGGGGTTTGATTGTTGTATATATGACATATGTACATCTGATTAGATGTTATTATTATGGATTTTATTTCTGACATGATTCGTTGATGATGTAGGCTGATGATAGCTTGTCGACCAGACTCACATGTGGAGTAGAGGGGTCACGCACGACTACCAGAGACGTTGAGGGAGAGGTGTGGATAGCAGCCCTGCCACAACCTAATACCACTCTTGCCATGGCTCGAACTATAGGTTAACTATTACCTAGTTTGAGAAGACCCATGATGCCTTGAGGGCAGACTGTGACAGTCACTCATGATGATTCTAAGGGGCACGCAATAAGGCAGGGGACTGATTCCTTAGAGGCTCTTAGTCTCCCACAAGATCACCTGACGGAGTATTGACTCCAGGGGTTTTTGATGTCTACCAAGTCAGTCAAGAGGCGAGTGGCACCCTTGGAGCACGTAGTGTGTCCTGAAGGGCACGTCGTGCAAGAAAAGTAGAATGAGGCGAGGGGCACCTTTGGAGCATGTAGTGCGTCCTAAAGGGTACATCGGACAAGGGAAACTGAATGAGGTGAGTGGCACCCTTGGAGCACCTAGTGCATCCTGAAGGGCACATCACGTTGTTAACTAATAAGTGAATAAACTTAGATGGCCTTAGAACGAATAATATGATAAGAAATATTTAAAAACAATTTCCCTAATAAAATGTCGCCCAACCTAGGAAAACAAAATTTAGGTCTAAGTGATACTTGTGGTAAAAAAATAAGAAAAAATAATAATAATAATCATTAAACATGTGATGAGAAGGGGGTAAGAAATTCAATTAATTTATTAAAATCAAATGGTATTGAGGGATTAAAATTTTAAAAGGGACTTGATTGTTATTCTACATATGATAATTAAAAATTATTAATTAAAAGGAAAGAGGGGTAAAAGGTAATTTTCTACACTTGCTAATTTGAGTTTTAGATAAAAAGGGAAAGGAGGGAAACTTAAAAAGAATTAGGAAACTAAGGAAAAAATGGGGAAACATAAAGAAAAAGGGAAACATAAGGGAAAAAAAAGTAGAGTGACTAACTTAGTAAGGATTCTTTCCTTTAAGAACTTTCTAAATTGAACTCATCTAGGAATTTAGTAAGGGCGTAAGTCATTAAAATGTGTAAGGGAATATGGGGACACCTAGGAGTGATTCTAGGAATGCTTTTAGGTGGGTGAGTGAAATATGAGTAACTAAATAATTAATGAAATTAATTTCTGGTGCAACGAAGGGGATGGATGACACGTGTACGGGGAGGATTTTTATTAATTAAATTATTGAACAATAAATTAAATGGGAAATTGGGAAAGAAATCACTTAGAAACTCTATATAAAGGAGGGAGGAGGAGGAGGATTGATCTTTTCTTTTATGCGTAACATTATGCTGCAAAATTTTTTACTTGATTGACTTATCTTGTGGGAGTTGGGATACCCAGCTAGGTGAGGAATGGTAGCTCGACCTTGCGAGGCGAGCCTTGAGATAGTTGTTCTCTGGTTTAGTGTGTGTGGCCCCTTTGTGGCTTGGGGGGCTAAGGGGGAAGAAGAGTACCCCTAGCATTGGCTGGGAGGTACTGGTGAAGTCACATCGATCGACAAGCGGGAGCTGGATGGAGCACGTGGGACAATGACTTGGAGCTATCACCTTGGGCTACGGTATGCACACATTTATTTTCAATGGTATATTAATATTGAACTTGCACTTTCAATTATATACTTTTAATTGTGTAATGAAAGTGTTTTACTTAGCATTTTTAATCGAGAAATTAAATTCATCATAGCTTTACGCTCGCTGCATGGATTTGATCTCATTGGCCATTGATCCTTGATTGCTATGACTGTTTTTTTGTTTTATTGATTATTGAAAGATTTTGTACTCTATCTTTCGTCCTCATCCCTAGATCATCAGTCCACGCCTGAGCAGTCGGCCAGGAGACGAATCGACGGTCGTCACTTCGGTGCATACCGACCTATAGATTCTAATGCCCTGCTTTTCTGTGCGTGGATGATGAGCGAAATATGTTTTTCCAAGTTGTCTACCCGTGTTGGTTGTTCCTAGTCAAGTGATTGTCTTGCGCCTTGTTGCGATTGATTAGCTCTGCGATTGATTGCTTTGATGACGAATTTTTACTCTACCTTGGGCCACACTAGACTGCGTTTTATTCTTTTATTGCTCTGTGTTGACAACGATTTGTAGTTGCTTTTAATGTGCAATGGTGGCATTGTTACTGTGTAATGGTTGAATGTTAGTACTCTTATTACTGTGTTTTTCTCCTGCCGTTGGAATGATGATACTGCCTTTTTCTCTTGCGTTTTTCCTGCGTCTTGATTGACGAAATGCTTTTATCTTTTTACTATGAAATCTTATTCCTTACATACTGGCGAATTTTCGCTCTGCAATTTAATACCTTGAATGTAATTTTCCTCTGCAATTTCATTATGTTTTAAGATGAATTTACCTTGCGTTCTGACCCATCTGGCCAATGATTTTCCCTATGCATTTTAATATGTTTTATAGGCGAATTTTGCCCTACGTTTTTCATACATCTGGCATGCATTTTTTCTCTACAATATATGTTACAATGATGGCGAATTTACTCAGCGAAAATTGGTGTGTTAAAACTCAACGAACTTTTTGATGGTAAAACTCTGGTTTTTTTTTTTTTTTTATTGATGAAATTCAATAAACGTGATGCTAAACTCCGTGATTTTTCCTCTTTATCTGACCACGATTTTGTGATAAACCAAAACAAATTTTGTGGCTGGGTGTTGTGTTATTAATGTTAGAGCATCCACCATGATAAACCACATCGATGTTTTTTTACTCTGCATTTTGTATTGTAATTTATACCCGCATTTCCTTAAACCACGATTTTATTTCCACTTGCGCAATTTCAGATCCACGGTTTGGCACCATGCACAATTTTTATATACCCACGTTTTCTCACTACGAATTTGTATATACAATGAATTGGACAACGTGCCTTCCTTAGTTGTTACACATTTTTTACTGCAATTTCACATTAATTGAGTGCACGGTGACTGCAATTTTTAATAGTTAGGGTAATGTAATTCCTGGATAAAAGACAGTGTCTTTCTCTATAGGCGAATGTTTGCATATTCAACATTTGTTAAAGCAACGAGTTTTTCATCTTTGGCTACGTTTTTTTTTTAACCTCGACTGCCAACGAACCCGTTGTTGTTACCCCTGTGTTTTCTAACATTCTTTTACTAGTGGATTTGTACCTTCAGAGACAACGTTTTCTTTCTAGTTGCATTTAATTTTACTGAGTGCAATATTACTATCTGACAACGATTGATAGCTGATAGACTCTTAGGTGACAACGCTATTTATGCCGTGTTTTATTTATTCATATGATTTCCTCTTAATTGCATCCCAACCATTTAATTGACTATCACGTTGAATATCTTAAATGTTATGACATTTTTAAGTTTGTTTCTAGTAATGGTTAGTACTCAACGATTTTAATGTTCATTGACAACGTCGATTGTATGCCAGTGTTGATTGTTACGATAGTTATATTGACAACATTTTATATTAAGTATTTGTATAATAATAAGGCAACACTATTAGCGTTTATAATGAACAACATTGTGAGCGATTTATTTCATATTGAGTGAATCCTTATAATTTTATAGGTAGCTAAATCTTGGATTAAGGCAGCGATATCAATGATATCTTTGTTACACAGTGAATCTATCAAATCCAGCGTGATACCCCTATTGCTACTTAATTCAGGGAACCTTATTGTTTCAATTGTACTAGATAACAATATGGCGCACCTAGACATAATAGATTAGACAACTTGTTATGCATAAATACTGTTAATATTGTTAGACATCGTGTTGTAATTTGATATTTTTGATGGTGTTATAATTATAGTGTTGTATACACATTGTTAATAGTGTTATAGATTAATATTGTTAATAGTGTTTTGATTAATAATGTAAATATTGATGTTGGTATTATTGTTATATATTGTTAAATGGTTAATTTAGATGGTATTTATTGATTAATTATACTTGTTAAATTCGACAACAAAATCAATTATTATATAAGCAACATGATTCAGTAGTTCACTTAATTTAATGGACAATGGGTATTGTTAATCAACGTTTCTTGATGTTGTTCAGTGCCTAACTTAGGTCACCTTATGATAACATTTATGACCATAGTAGTCTGGTTACCTTTCACTCCTTCGCTCTTATACCTCTTACTTAAATGGGTTGGGTTGTTGGCGAAGTCGTGTATTAGCTTGCGCTTTTTCCTTGGAGTGACTTCGTCTTGTGTCTTGTTGACCTGTTGCTTGGGGGTGTGGGTGTAGTCTTCTTGTTAGTTGTTAGGATCATAGTGTGTTGGATTTACCTTGAGCCCTTGGTCTAGATAGGTTGTGTTACGCCAGGGTTATTGTCGCACCTATCACCTGGGGACGACATGATTCCTGATGAAGGGATCATGGCACACCCTATTGGATGGAGGCGAATGATAACTTGGCCGAAGTCGGTGCTTCCATTATGAGTGTGTTGACCATTGTAATTCCGTTGTTGGCACTTGGGTTGTAACACCTTCATGTGTTGGGTTTTGTGTTCCATAAAGGTTCTAGTGATTGGTCGTCGAGACCATTGTGTCGGGCAGGTAGTCGTCCTATTTGTTGATTTATGCATGTTTCGCCCAATTTCTCTTGCGCTAGTGCGTGGAGTCGTAGTTGTTTGTTGCCTTATCTGAGTAGTTGTGTTCATCGCCAAGCCATGTGGTTCAACCATTTGTCATCGTTGCCTTCCTTCCTAAAACCAAAAAAAAAATTGCACTTTCTGCTTCGCTTGTTGTCGTAACGAAGAGGGGTCTTTACAATTAGATCATAAGAATTGGTTGTTGTATTAGAGGATATATTCTATCAAAGAGCAACCATATATTTAAATAAAACATAATTTTGGTTAATATGGTTAGGCTTTAATGCTTGAGAGCAACAATATATTCAAATAAAACATAATCCTAGGTATCAGAATTTCAGATATAGATGTTTAAATATATGATATCATGGCTTTAGTCATCGTAATCTATGCAGAGGATTGGCATTTCCAAGCTTCCAATTTCCCACATATCTTTATGTTTAAGTTCAATTATGCCTTCCCTAGAATATTTTTCTCCTCCATATATTGTCTAAATATCATACCACTTACCTTCCACTTCATTAAAGCGATCATTTTCCTCCATAAACAATGTTACAAGCATGTGTTGGAATGTTCCAACAAGTTTGTCAAATCTAAGCAAGTTCAATATGAATTGCTTTGATTTTATTTATTTGGTTATTGAGTTTGTTGATTTGTTTTTCGTGGTCTTTATTGAATCAGTTTACTCTTGGGCGGAGGGGGTCTCATACACCAATTTGGTGTCTGGCTTGGCCGTGACCTTAAAAATATATTATTATTATTATTATGGTTTTCTATTCATTTATGTTATAAACATCAATGAAGGAATAGTTACATATGCATACATTTTATTAAAAAATGAAAATTAATTATAGAAAAGTTTTGTGTGGTGATTGTTGAAGATTTATAATGGATAAAATTGATTGTGCATTGATTTCATTATTTGTACAATGGACTAAGTTGTTTGTTATATTTATCTTACTATGGTGTATTTGTACAATGGATAAAATTGATTGCAATGCATTGGTTTCAATGTTTTGTGCATTGATTTCATTATAATGCATAGATTCGAGTGTTCATAAAGTTAATAATTTTCAACCAAATTGTTTGCTACATTGCTCTTACTATAGTGCATTGAAATGGATAAAATTGATTTGAGTGCACCGTTTCCAGTGTTGTGTTTGGATCATTTTTTTTTTATGATTGGCATCTATGATATATTTCACATCCTCCTTTTGTTATAGGATTTTTGTTACAATCGTGGTACAATTATTTATATTATCATGTTCCTTCATAATGAAGAAATGAATGATGTAAATGTTGAATATGTAAGAAGAGAGACACAAGAACATGTTCGATGACATATGGAGAAGATAGGTCATATGACTAATCAAAAAAAGGAAGATAGAAGAAGACAAAAAAGTGAACAACAAAGAACATGGTAAGAAATTTAGTTGCAACAAATGACACTTAACCAATGACAAGAATAGATGTAACGAACCTCCTCGTTACGACGACAACCTCTTATAACAAGTGCAATTTTTTTTTTCCTTTTTTTGTGTGTGCGAGTGTACAAGGGTAACAAGACGTAAATTAAACTAAGGACTACAACACCCTCACCAGGAAGTGCAAGTTGAAAGCGACTTCAATCAACAACCCAACCATCTCCTGGACTGTACTAATCAAGATTAAAAACTAGTCCTAGTGAACCAATTTCCTAAACAATGGCTACTCTCATCACATAAGATTAATTTTAAGAAAGAGAACCATTAACATCATAGCTTGCCAAAGTTAAAAGATCGTAATCATTGTAAAGGAACTTAACATTAAGGGAAATAAATTGTGGACAACCATCCCTCTTAATACAAATCCACTCTGATATAAATCACCCCTTTGTTAAACTTCTTTAACATAGTACTAGTACCACTCCTTTAAGAGCATAAGGAGTAAGATCTTTGTAAGTGATTTCCTTACCATGTCAATCCATTATGGAGTCTCAATCTTGCCAAGTCTAGTAAAAGGTGTAGTACACAAAAACACAAACATGAGGGGAGAATTGACTTTGACTAAACACTCCAATGCCATGGTTCGAACCCTAAATCCAATATGATACACAAATGGAAAACAAATTCCAACCTTATGTTAAAAAGTGATAATATTTACTTATGCAGCCGGTGATCTTTTGAATAGTGATCATCTTTACTTAGATTACATATGATTCTCAATAGCCATCTTTGGAGTAGCTTTATTTCCTTTTAGCATAGATTATATTCAAGAAATAATGCTTATTTTTAATAGATTTTTGTATTCGACTTAACTTCATTATATATGATATATATTAATATAAATTAGGAGCATTCAATATGCAAATGAGGAAGTTCACTTGTATAATATCTCTCCCTTTTTTTTCTAAAGAATTCGTGGAAAAGGTAATTGTAGTTGAACTGGTTTGGTGAGGATGTCTTTAATTTCTGGGAAGGAAGAGAGCATATCGCATACCTCTTTAAGTGATCTTACAAGTATACAACGCTCTTACATACTATTAATTTATGTGTTTTCTTCCGATTTAGTTGTTTTCTTCTAAATTTTGCTTTGGTTTTATCCTATCAAAAATCTCGTAAGTTTCAATTTACAGAATTAGCAATGAGGTTTTTTTTTTTTTTTTTGAAGTTACAGGTAAGGGTTGAGTTGCTGCCAAAGCTAGCAACCTCGGCCCAGGTTTCGCTGACCTCCTGGAAAAAGCTTCTGAAAAATAAAATCGCAGTCAACAAGGGGCAATTAGTTGTGTCACACGTCCGCAGACGCAGGCTACGCTAAGGGCCTACGGGGTCTTGAAATTCGCAGCCCAGCTACGCTTAAGGACAAAAGGTGGAAGGATACGACAACCCACTGCCAATTCGGGTGAGGTAACAATTAATCCAAGGCAGTAAATAAATAAAGCTATAAGGCAGCGACTGAATTCTGGTTAAGAAAAATCAATATGTAGTGGTCCGGGTAGAGGTAAATTCATAAGAATGTAGTCAGTGACAGGAAAACTCGGCACTGCCCTCGTTACGGATCGATGCCAACAGCGAAATTCTCAGATGAAAAAACGGGTTTGAAGAAGGCGTGGTTGCTACGGGTGTTATCCGTCTAACTAAGGCTCGACCTGATAGTATCATCGAGTTTTTTTTTTGAGACCAGGGGACGCTAGGAGCTGGAGTCAAACCAGAAGACCGTGACCGGTGTCCGATTGAAGAGTTATCTGAGGGGAAAACTATATGACATCGGTGTAAGGACAAGGATAGTTGTATGTTGTTCAAGAATTCGTTGCTAGACACACAGTCGAGGTCACAAAAACAAAGTCTGGATTGAAAACAAAAATAAAAAAAAATCTCTATGTTCTATGTTAAATTAACTCGTTGCCCAGCATAAATTTGTTGTCACTAAAACATTGAACCGGAATCGCAGATTTACTAAATCAAGGTTGTTCTCGCTACTCGCTTCAGTTGAAGTTCAAGCTAGTCGCTACACCCACCATTCTATTTCTAAAATAATACGATTCAAAATGTTGTAGTAAAACAATTTCCAATCAGACGCATCCATAAGGAGAAACCGTTCTTTAACTATCAATACAAAAGGAAGAATAAAATCCAGAACTGTTTGCAACAATATCGTTATCCCCTAAAGTTAATGCTCAAATGCTTTCAATAATAAAATCGCCTCTGACTGTTAAATGTTTTGAATATCAACATTCTCTGAAAAATAAAATGTTTACAAAACATATGAATCGTTGTCTCGTATTAATGTCATTAACAATAACACTATCCAGATTCTCTGTGCTTAGTGCATTAAATAAATTCCCTGTGTAATTCCAGGAAGGAACGCGGACAGGTGTACATAATGCAGTTAGGTGTAAACTTGTAGCTATTAATAGAATGCAAATATATAAAAGAAAACAAACGCAGACCCAAAAATGATGATTGATGATGCTAACAGATGAAATAATTGGCAGTCGGGAAGGGTAATTTCGCAGTCCAACCAGGTCAGGGTTGCTTCCAATAAGAGGGTAAATTATTGACTGCAATTTGTAAATCGTAGAGACAACAAAAACACAGAGGGTAAAGACGGGTAACGGAGAGGAATGGTATGCTTAGAAAAATTTCTTAATTACCAAAAAGGCGCAACGAAAGTCAACAGCCAAGACCACCAACCGAGGTAGACGGATGAGTTCATCCTTTGCTTGCCATCCTTGCAAAGAAAAGCAGGGTGTTGAGATCCATAGGTCTTTTAATGCTAAGGCGACGACTATATATCAAGCTCCTGGTCGACTGCTCAGGCAAGGAATGGCATGCTAGGGACGAAGGAAAACAATCGCAAGGGTCATAGTCAACACCACAGGGTGGTCACGATAGGCGGGAAGATGAGGGTCACGGAAATCAACCAACCAAACATTCTGCTAGGCTATAAAAATTCAATCATGCTACTAATCAATTAGTTTACCTACTTAAAACACATGCAGATCTAAATCATACATCCTACAACATTCTATCATTTAACTAAAAAAGCGTACCGTTGGCTGTTCGCCTGCTCCGAGTGTCGTTCGCGCTCTCCGTGCAAATCCTGCTCGCCGACCGTCGAGACCTCACCGGTACCTCCCAGCCAACTCTAGGGGTACTCTGCTTCCCCCTTAGCCCCACGAACCGCAAAGGGGCCACACACTATCCAGATGGTACATCTAACTCCCAGCTCCCCTCACAAGGCTGAGCTACCACTCCTATCCGAGCTGGGAAATACCAACTCCACACAAGTAAATCAGTCAAGTCACTAATTCGACAGCGTAATGTTACGCTAACCATCCCTCCCCAACTTCCTCCTCCTTCCTCTCTTTTATAGAATTTTGGAACTTCCAAACTTTCCCTAAATCTCATTTAATTTAAGTTTTAATAAAAATCTTATAATAATTCTCCTCTGTACAAGTGTCATTCATCCCCCACATTCCTCCAATAATTATTTTCTTTAATTTATTAAATTGTCTTATTTCCCTCACCCACCTAGGAGTAAATTTAGGAGTAACTCTAGATGGGTGAGGGAAATAAGAGTGTCCTAGGTGTCCCTAGATTCCCTTACAGGTTTTGAATACTTTCCCTAAAATGAAGTTGCTAAATTAGTTCAATTTAGAAGGTTCTTTATTGCAGATTCTTTACTAAGTTCACCTTGCTTTTTACCACAAGTTCCCCTCTTTCTCTTATTATGTTACCTCCATTCCCTAGTTTCCTAAATTTCATAATTCCTTCTTTCCCCTTTTTATTAGAGCCAAAATGGCAATTGCACAATTTACCCTCTTCCCCCCCCCTTTTTATTTATTTATTAATATTTTTTTAATTTAATGTCTTTTTACACTTTCACAAGTTAAATAATTTATTTCTTCTTTACCTTTGATATCCACAATATTATTTAAGTTCTTATTCTTTTCATTTTACCCAAAAATTTATGAAGTCCACAATTATTGCTTAAGTGGTTTTTTTAAAACCTTATCATTTTATCTTTATAGAGAATTTTTCTTAAGGATAGACAAAATTTTACCCCTAGCGAAGTTTTAGATTTAGGACTTAGATTCTGAACTGGGCAACATTTAATTAGGGGAGTTGTTTTAAATTTTCTTAAAGTGTAGATTGTCTTAGGGCCATCTAGGTTCGTTCCTTTATCATCATCAACGCGACGTGCCCTTTAGGACACACTACGTGCTCCAAGGGTGCCACTCGCCTCTTTTATTTCCTTTGCGTGATGTGCCCTTCAGGACGCACCACGTGCTCCAAGGGTGTCACTCGCTCTTTTGTTTCTTTTGCGTGACGTGCCCTTCAGGATGCACCATGTGCTCCAAGGGTGCCACTCGCTTCTTGACTAATTGGTAGACATCAATAACCCCTGGAGTCAACACTCTGCCAGGTGAACTTGTGGGAGACTAAGGGCTTCTAAGGAATAAGGCCCCCGCCTTATTGCGCACCCCTTAGAATCATCGCGAGCGACTGTCGTAGTCTTCCCTCGCGACATCGTGGGTCCTCTCGAACTAGGTAATCGTTAACCTATAGTTCGAGCCATGATGAGAGTGCTAGTAGGTTGTGGTAGGGCTGTTGTCCACACCTCTCCCTCAACCTCTCTAGTAGTCATGTGTGGCCCCTTTACTCCATATGTGAGTCTAGTCGGCAAGCTATTGTCAGCCTGCATCATCAACAATCATGTCAGAACATGTCCACATCATATCATCTAATCAAATGTACTAAAATCACAGTAAAATAATCAAACCCAAATAGCACACTCCCTGACTCGATCCGGAGTCCAAGGGGTTCCGTCGATGTCTCTGCATCCTCAAGCTCCAAAACCCTGCACACTTAGTAAAACCGAGTCAATAGCACCTGTCTATGTCCATGCAGTAAAACATCATGTCATCTACCATAACGCATCATAATCAAGGACAAATGTTTTAATATCATAATAGTCCAGATCACTTGCGAGCAAGTGTCCTCAAAGAATAAGTTTTCTCAGTGCGCCAGAGCAGGATGTTACAATAGAGAATAAATTGTGGACTAATGCAAAACTTGTCAATGGTGATCTTGGAGTTGTAGAACAAATTGTGTATGTCCATGGAATTTTAACCCCTGGAGCTCCCACATATGTCTTAGTAAGATTTGAAAAATTATGTGGGGGTTCTCACATGTGTTTTAGTAAGATTTGATAAATTGTGTGGGGGTTCCATGGAAAAGCTAGCAAGTGTGGCTATAAGAAAAGCTAAAGAAGATAGTTTGAGATTGATCACTATGTAATATATATGTGTGTATGTGTGATGTATTATATGCATCTTATTAGTTATTTACTATTCACTTGCTTCATCATTAAACATTTTATTTTATTATTATTCACCTTATTCGTCATATAACTTTTGAAGTAACCTTATTGATAATACTCTCTAGGTTATAGATGATAATAAATTTCACTGGATCAACTTCATATAAAACATATACATATGCATAATGATAATCATCTAAAATTTTGACACAACAAGTAGCAACTAGAATCAACATAGATCCATCTTAATTCTAGATTTATCAAACATTAAGAGGAATCAAATCCCCAAGATATCACTCTCGACATTTAATAAACTTGAAGTTAAAATAAAAATAGACTAGTATTACGATTATTGATAATGTTAATATTGAAATGAAAGATACTACTATGACATCAACTTATGCTATTTTTTTCAATTTTAAAAAAATTATAAATTTAAAAAACATTTTTAAATGTATTATTTAGTTATTATTTTATAAATTTTATTATAACAAAAATTTAAAATAAAACATATTTTATATATATTTTAAAAATAATACTTTAAATCACATTTTTACAATATTTTAAAAAAAATTCAAATTTATAATTTTAATGAATGCATTCACAATTATTTTTAACTATAAGTTTTTATATTTAGGAAGTATTGATATTAATACACTTAATTTGATTTTTAACTTTTAATGTTAAGAGGAACCAACATAATCTTAAAGTTTACTTTTAATAAATTTGAAGTTAAAATAGAGATAGACTAGTATTAAAATTATCGATAATGTTAATATTGAAATGCAATGAATACGTTCACAATTATTTTTGACTAGAAATTTTGATATAAAATTGTTGATAATGTTAATATTGAAATGCAATGAATACATTCACAATTATTTTTAACTATAAATTTTGATATTTAGGAATTTATTGATATTAATATATTTAATTGTTTTTTTAATTATTATTTTTAATATACTTATTGATATTTAGAAATTTATTGATATTAATATATTTAATTGTTTTTTTTTTAATTTTTAATGTTATAAGGAATCAAAATAGATCTATAGATCCATTTTAACTCTAAATTTATTAAAGGTTAAGAGAGATCAAATCCTAGGATTTTAGACACTTAATAAATTTAAAATTAAAATGGAGATAAACTAATAATAAAATTGTCGATAATGTTAATACTAGTAAAAGAATATTATGACATCAATTAATATTATTATTTTTCATTTTTAAATATTATAGTTATTATTTTATAAATTTAATTATAATAAAAATTTATAATACTTCTCTGCAGTTTTGAATGGGAATAATACTTTTTTGAACGAGAATAATACTTCTATGTTTTTTTGAAGGAGATATCGCTTTTCGGAAATTATTTTTGGCTTCTTCAATCGGTTGAGCAATTGGACATGTGAAATGAGGTGAGCCACTTTTTACTTTGATTCAATTTTAATTTAAAATATATTTATAATCGAAAGAAATTTAAATATATTTTATTTATTTTTTATTTTAAGTTTCATAAGTAAAAGTTGATTTGAGAGATAAAGTCAATCCAAAATAATAATTGTTACAATTTTTTCTCTTCTTTTCAATATGAGCACTCCACCACCTATTCCAAAAACTCATCCTAAGAGGGGGAGGCCCCCCAAAATCACCCTATATATCCTTTACGATTATATGGAATCAATAGAAAAAAGAAGAGAAGAGAGAGATGTCAAAATCCAAATAGAGTTAGAAACATTAGAAAAAATGAGTGAATAAAGAGACATAAAACTCCAAATAGAGCTAGAGGCAATGATTGATAAAAAATTAAAGATACCATTCAAACTCAAATAGAAAATAGATTATTAAGGTTCAAGAGTGAATTGCAGACCATGAAGGATATGATTCAAGAAATGGAAAAACATAAAAAATCAACCCAAGAAGGAGGGGTTGAAGAAAATCACAACTTGAGAGATAGGATTAAAGAGTTAGAAGAAAAACTAACCAACAATTTGACCCTCAGTAATATGGAAAACAAATTGGATATCAAACCCATCAAAGAGGAAATGAATAAGCTAATCGAACTGGAACATGAGCGTAATAAAAAATCCTTGAAACTCATAATTTTTGGTATAAAAGTACAACAAGAAGAGGATACACTAGCAATAGTAAAAGAAGAATTAAATAATAAATCACAAATTGATACAACTTACCTCATAGAAGCAAAGAGGCTAGTAAAAAGAATTGATCACAAATATAGGTTGATCCGTGTTAAAGTAAGTTGTAATGGCCATAAATATAGCACACTTAGTAAACATCTAAGCTTAAAAGGGTCAGGAATATTTATAAATGAAGACCTCATTCCCAAAGACCAAGTTGAATTAAGGAAGGAAGTTCAAAAGTTAGGAGAAGTCAGGAAAGAAGGAAAATGAGAAATAATTAGAAATTGAAAATATATTGTTAGGGATAGAGACTAGAAGGATAATAATAAATAAGAATTTGGGACACTCAGAATCCTTTTTTGGAATTGGCGTGGCTTTCCATGGCGCAAAGGTCCTATGATAAGTTAGATTCCGAGTGATATTGATATTATCTGTCTAGTTGAAACTTGGGAGCATGAGGAGTCTAAGGTCCCTAACATGGAAGGATTTGTCTTGTGGTTGGCATGGAACAAAAAATCCCATCGTAGAGGGATATGAGGCATAGCTTGTTATATTAGAAAGAGCATATCTCCTCACATTCAATTTCATAAGATTGACCCTCTTAATCAGTACATCTGGATAGAAATTTCAGACACCAATGTTAAGAAGATATATATAGCAATTTGTTATTTTACGCCTATTAATTCTACCTTTTATAAGAAAAAAAATCTAGATAACAAGTGTCCCTATAATAATTTAGAACAAGCTATTTATAGTTTGAAAAATGAAGGCAATATCCTCCTGCTAGGAGACTTTAATGTTAGGACTGCAACTAAACAAGCTACTCTTTTAAGTAATGACTCCAACCATAATCCTTTATGGCTAGATGAGGTCCTTGTTTTATCTAATAGCTACAAAAGAATATCTAAAGACCTAATTGACAATTTGTTTGGTACTGAGTTGGTCAAGCTCTGCAGCTCTCAAGACCTAATAATTTGCAATGGAGTAATGAAGTGGTGAAACTCCAACCAGATGAATTGTATTCATGGGCTATGCAGTAGTGTTGTAGATTATGTGATATCTGATATCCCCATTTCCAACCAAATAGAAAATTTTTACCTTTTAAATGACCATGATCCTGATTCTGATCATAAACCTTTAAACCTGAATCTAAATTTTTCCATGCATAGGAGCGCCATTGAAGAGAATTCTAATAATCAAAGGAATTTGCGCTTTGACAAAAGTAAAGTTGACATTTTCTTAAAGGATTTAAATAGTAAATTAAATCTCCTAACTTATAAGGACAACATTGAATAACTCTATCATAATTTTACAACTACCCTTTCCACTTCTATTAATAAGTTATCTTTCGAGGTGTCGTATAAAAAGAATAATAGAACGACCAACCCTTGGTGTGATAAAGAATGTAAAATTGCTAGGAAGTCCACTAGGTATGCTTCTAATGACTCCTTAAAACTCGATAATATCAATACGTACAAATCCCTAATTAAAAGGAAAAAAATATACTATATCAATAAAAGGCAAGAACAACATTCACAACTATATAAGCTGGATCCTAAGAAGTTCTGGAGCCAAATTCTAAACTGCAATACTAAATAAAATAGTAGGATTCCCTTAAGGGACTGAAATTCCCACCTTAAAAGTCTTTACGAGTTCCCTAATGCCATGGACACCATTCCTATTGTCCCTACAAAAGAAGAAGTTTTTTCTTTAGATGACATAGAGTTTGGGGTTAAGTGGCTTGCAAATGGGAAAGCTAAGGAAATTGAAAGCTACCAAGATGAAAGTTTTAAAATCAGAGGGCCAATCCTTATCCCTCACATACACAAGCTCTTTAATTTAGCAGTCAAACAGGGCTTCCCTAAACCTTGGACGCAAAGCCTCATTGTTCCTATTTTTAAAAATTTGGATAGAAACATTCCCTCTAATTATAGGACCATTATGATTAGTTCGATTTTAGCCAAGTTTTATGGAATTATTTTGGAAAAGAAGATTAGCCTTTGGCTATAACGTCATGTTTAAAGAGTTAAAGGCGAGGCCGAGTTTAGGAGATATCATTCAACTGTGGACCATATTTTTACCTTTAGGATCATTGTAGAGGAGTTCAACAATAATAAAACCGATCTTTTTTGTTGTTTTGTTGACTTTAGAACAACTTTTGACATGGTTCCTAGGAAAAAACTTTGGAATAGGTTGGAAGAGATCAAATTGCCTCTCAAGTTGAGGGTTGTTTCAATAAGGATGTATGAGAACGTTATTGCTAAGTTTAAAAACACTGAGGGCTGGTCAAAAGAGATTAATTGCAATATCAAAGTCAAACAAGGTTGTCCCTTGTACCCTACCCTTTTTGGCATTTATATTGGCAAGTTAGAAGATTGCTTGGAAAAAGCAGGTTGTGTCAGCCCTACTCTCACTGGTACAGTCATCAATCTTCTTCTTTATGTCGATGATATTGTTATTATGGAAATGAGTCCCCATGATCTTGAAAACCAACTAAGAATCCTCAAGGATTTTTTCTCCAATATGGGTGTGACTGTTAATACTGATAAGACTAAGGTCATGATTATTAAATCCAATAAGATCCCTTATGATACCTTCGTATATGACAACAACAACTTGGAGGAAGTGACTTCATACAAATATATTGGAATTGATATTCACCACAAGCTCAATTGGAATTATAGCATCGAGAAAAAGATTAGTGGGGGATGGAAAGCTTATTATGGGCTTGAAAATAATTGTAAATCAACTGATCTTTGGAGTTGGGATAAGAAGAAACTCCTCTTTGAAACTCTTTTTACACATGTTATTCTTTATGGATGTGAAGTCTGGGGCTGTAGTATCTCTCACGAATCCTGGAGAAAGATAGAGAAAACACAAAAGAATTTTATAACCTATAATATCAAAATTAAAGGAAATGTGCCCTATCTCATCCTCCTCTTAGAAACAAGCATCTCCCCCACTGAGAGCATGACTATGACTAGATACCTAATGTGTAAGAACAAGTTAAACAACATGGAAGACAAGAGGCTTCATAAAATTGCTTCAAAATCGAGTCACGGTATTGGCTAAACTATTGGGGATTCATGGAAGACACCATTTTGCAGAATAAAGATATTATTAAAAAACGTCAAATCCAAATTTAAGGAGAAAATGTGGTGTGATAAAGAGTTAGAGGAAAATATAAAATTAAGGTATTATAAAGATGTAATCAACCCTAATCTAGAAGATCAAAATTATCTATCTATTTTTGCTAAGATAAGAACAAATTCTCGGGAGCTCCATAGTGAAACTGGGCGTTGGTCAATTCCTAAAACATCGCGGGATCAAAGAGTGTGTCACCTTTGTGACACTAAGAAGGTTGAAGATGAAAAACACTTTCTTTTAGATTTCCAGCCTATACCCATATTAGATCTCATTTTCAAAATATTTGTCACACTACCAACCTTCCTAACCTCTTAACTCAACAAAAGTATGGTGATCTTGGAAAGGTTCTCTTAATGCTTTTTGAGCACATAAACAAAATTCTAAAGAATCACAAATAATCACTTACCCTCTTAAGGTCCGATAGACCAATTCAGTCTCAGTGACGTTAATCATCATCATCATCATCATATATACCTTAAATCACATTTTTACAATATTTAAAAATTCTCCACATTTATAATTTTAATGAATACATTCACAATTAATTTTTATTTTTAATTAGAATTTTTTATATTTAGGAAAGTATTAATATTAATACTTAGGAACGTATTGATATGAATACACTTTTGATATTTAGAATCTTTACTCTAATGTTTATATTTTGAATATTTAATTATGATTTTAGAATAATAAAGAGAATAAAATAAAAAATTTTACATTTGATTTTAAAACTATAAAAATAAAATGGTTTTAAATTATAGAAATAAAATGATTGAATTTGCATTTTTTTTTTGGGTCAAGTTTTGTAAAAATACAATCTTACAAATCCAAACTTTACATCTATAACTAAAATAAAGATAACTAAAATATGGAAAATGTTTTAATTTTTATTTTTCAATATTTTAATTTTTATTTTAATCTCAAAGTTATGGTAAGTTTTAAATGATCATTAAAATAATAGATACTTATTAAATATTTTATAAGTTTTAAAAAAATTATATATATATATATATAATGATGATTAACGTTTATTAAGATTGAATTGGTTTATTGGACCTTATGAGGGTAAGTGATTACTTTCCATTCTTTAGAATTTTGTGAGGGTAAGTGATTACTTGTCATTCTTTAGAATTTTGTTTCTGTGCTCGAAAAGCATTAAGAGAATATTTCCAACATTATCATACTTTTGTTGAGTTAAGAGGTTAGGAAGGTTGGTAGTGTGACACATATTTAAAAAATGAGATCTAATATGAGTATAGGCTGGAAAATCTAAAAGAAATTGATTTTCATCTTCAACCTTCTTAGTGTCACAAAGGTGACACTCTTTCATCCCATGGCGTTTTAGGAATTGACCAACGGTGGTGAGAATTTTTTCTTATCTTAGAAATGCTTAATTTTTTTTTACACTTGGCAAAAGAGATAGATAATTTTGATCTTCTAGATTAGGGTTGATTACATCTTTATAATAGCTTAATTTTTTTTTTTCCTCTAACTCCTTATCACGCCACATTTTCTCCTTGAATTTTGATTTGATGTTTTTTTTAATAGTATCTTTATTCTACAAAATGGTGTCTTTCGTGATTCCCCAATAGTTTATCCAAGACTGGGCATCTTTATGCCATCCTGGCTTGAGTGGATGGTGGTTATGACTAGATTTTGAAGGAATTTTAGGAAGCCTCTTGTATTCCATGTTGTTTAACTTGTTCTTATACATTAGGTATCTAGTCATAGCCACGCTCTCAATGAGTATAAGTTCCTCTCAAATTTGCAGGAAACTTAAAGTTGGGAATGACAATAATATATATTAAAAATGTTGCTCTTATCGGAAGAAATACAATATCGAAATTACTAATTTAATTTGTACTAATAATTATATGAATATATTTAACACAATATTGAAACTTTAATATCCATAAAGATT
>JASDQU010374228.1:91179-102394 GCA_032191745.1 Picea mariana | reverse complement strand
CGAGATGTTGATGTTCCTTGCTTCTGACCTCATTGTTAGACGTAAAGCAAGATGAGTCATGCTTCTGACCTAGTTGTTAGACGTAAAGCATGACGCTGTGATTCCTCGCTTCTGACCTAGTTGTTAGACGTAAAGCGAGATGATGATATTACTTGCTTCTGACCTAGTTGTTAGATGTAAAGCAAGATCTGATTGACACTGAGCTGTGATGTTAAGCTAGTGTAATACTGTGATGTGACAACCTAGTGCTGTGATGAGGTATCATTTTTTACTGATACATGTTTGATGCAGATGATGATAGCATTCTTTTGAGAATGATGATGTTGCTAATGAAGAAAACTTTCGATGACTCGTAAATGTGCTAGACAATTGTTCAAGATGATATTGACGATACTGTCCTCGAGATGCCACCGATGATGCAGACCTCTCTCGCCTGATGCTGATGAAGAATACCCTTCTTGTTAAGGGGGAGTGTTGAAATAATGTAACTGCGAAGACCATTCTTATTATTGGATTAAATCCCCATTGTGGATTAATCATTATTATTATTTTGTTAATGGATTAAATCCCCATTGTGGATTAATCAGGTCATTATTATTATTATTGTTATTAGATTAATCCCCATTGAGGATTAATCATGTCGGTAATTGTATAAGGACCAAATCCCCTTTTGCGGATTGGTCATCGAACAATTACAAAGTGCAGAATAAGAAGTCGGCCCCAGCTGTTATAATGAAAGGGCCAGAATTAATTAAAGGTGGGTTTACCCACCCAGACTGAGAGGTCGGCCCTACCAGATGGTGACTCTTCACACGTACCAGATTGATATAAATAAGAGGCTAGCGCCTCACTTCTTACAAACACTTCACTTGCTCATTCTCTTATGAGGCAAGCTGCAATTACAAGTTGGTGAGAGGAGAAGAAGGGTGGGGCATCTCTTGAGGAGGACTTTTCTGTATTGGTTGAGTTATCTCTTGAACATTGTATAAGCTATTTATGATAAGGAAGTTTTGCTGGGTTTTCTTCCCCTAGAGGGTTTCCCAGAATAAATGTTGTGTCTCTTGTGGATGTGTATTTCTTAGTGATCTTGTTCTTATTATGCTCTTATCTTATGAAATGCAAAGAACTATAATAATGGCATAAAAATTAACATAAGAGTCTTTAATTTATGCACTTTCCTTGTTTTTATTAATGAGAAGGTGTTTTCATTGAATTATGTATCTAGTATTGTATGATAGCATGGACATGTGCTATTATTAGTTAGCATTAACACTATCATTGTGTGTTATTTACCTTGTAGGTCATTACGCATAGGAGTTGGTCAGAATTAGAAACACCATGCCTTCGATTGTGTTGTCTTTTCAATGAAATGTCTACTTAACTAAAGACATTTGTTTGTGATCCGAGACCTTTTCATTGAAGTGACTTAGAAAGAATTGTATTAAATGAGCATAAATTAAATTCCACCATTAAAGAAGGAAAAACTCAATAATGAAGAGACATAAGCACCAAATCTGAACACAAAAGCTTGATAACGGAGTTCGTCCCTGGTGGACTACATCTCTGGGTCCTGCTCTCAAATGGGTAGGCCTTTTTATTAACTCAGCAAAACAATTTGGCATAATACATAAGTATACGTCATTTTCGAATCAAGCTGCAGAAGCTTTGCTCAGATCAGAAAACAGACAACACCATTGAATTCGTGGCGTCGAATTACCCAAAAATGACTGTCCCCATGCCTCAATCCAACTCTGGCACTTCAAGGCCCAAGAGAAACTTTGTCTCATTTTTCGTGCCTTGCAACCTGCAATAAATGTCAAAATTGCCTCGTAAAGCGTGTCAATCGTACCCTCACGCCCCTCCCCCTTAAGCATTGGGCGGATTCAATTTTTAAATAAAATTATAGGCTTTGTAATCAACGTAGGTCGTTGGCCTAGTGGTTGGCGGAGCATTTGTTAAGGCATAGATAAAGGGGGAGGTCCCGAGGTCGAGCCCGTGGGCCTCCCCTTTTGGGTTGTTGGTTGTAACATAAATATTAATACATGTTGGTTCTGCCACTCTTAGTAAAGGTTTGGATATGTTTGTTTGGCACCAAATTTGGAGAGGTCCCGCAGGATTTGACAGACCCACCAATCTTTTATTTTTTTTCAAATTTCGTTCTCAAGCCGTCATTGGGCATTTTCCCACTACCAAGTGGCAGCCAACCATTGGTCTACGTCCACCACCTATACATTCACCTGACACGTCAGCATACAATCTGCCACCTCCACTGCCACATCAACCTTCCACGTTAGTCTGCCACATCTTTGTACGGTCTGCCACGTGGATGTACGGACTACCACATGGCACATTTTTACTGGTCCATGAAATGACCCAAAATAGCCAAATATGAGTTACACATGGTAGCCTCTAGTGTTTCCATGTCACCATGTCGACGTCAACATATCACATGTTACCTCCTGCGTGTGCCATGTATGTTGTATGGATGTTGACGTCATCCGTACTGATGCTGATTTCATCCGTACTGATGTTGACGTCAACAGTACGGATGCGATGCTGACTCATCCCCATGCTGACTAGGCTAGGTTGACCAAACTTTGACCGCGAATATCTTTCGATTCGTGAGTCTGTTTGACAAGTCGTTTGCGTCGTTGGAAATCTTGCAACGTGCTCTTCGCGATGATGTCATTTTAACCGAGTTTTGAGAACTTTGATTTTTTTCTCTTTCTCTATCTGTTGAGGCCATTCTGAGCTTCCTGGGTTGCTTCTGTGAATTCCGAGATTTCCTTAGTCTTCTCTGTATCCTTTTTGGATCAGTTTGATCCTTTAGTTTGTACATAAATTTACACATAAAAAGATCGAGATTTAATTCCTTCTTAGGACTTTGGAATGTATATTCCTTATAGTATATCACTTATCCATGGGTATGTGTGTTTATTCAATGCGACATAAGTACCTTCCTAAGGACTCACTATTTCGTCTTTTAGTATGGAATTGCATTTACAATTAGGCTTGATTTGGTTTAGTCTTTTAGTATGGAATTACATTTACAAGTATAAATATTAGGTTTGATTCCCTTTGGATCATTTGGCATGCATGTGGCTTGTAATCTCACATCTCATGCAATATTCTTTCTTCTTCAATTGAAGATAAGTGCTTCACTAAAAACCCTATTTCATCCTTTAGTGGAAAATAAAGTCCAAGCCTAATCTTTTGGTGTTGATATACATTTACAAGTACAAAGATGAAGACTTATTCCCTTTTCGATCTTTGATGTCTTTATTCCTTGTCTTGATTATTACAATGAAAATAAGTTCCTTACAAAATACCTTTAGGTCCATTGTCTTATCTATTCTTTGTAAATTGACTTCTCTATGAAAATAATTTTTTTCTTTTACTTTAAACTTCTATTAGTGAATAAAGATTTAAATTAACTATCTAATAAAATAATTTATTAAACAAAGAAATAAATGTTGTAAATACCTTTTGTATTAATAACTTGGAACTTTGTGCAAATATTCTCATCTACAAAAAGAAAAAGAAAAATCAAACAACCCATTAAAAAAAACTATTGAACAACACATAAGTTATGGGTCATAATTAAACGATATATACTAAAACCATATCTAAGTTAATTTACCTTTCTATCAGAAATTCTTTTTATCCCAGTTTGCAATTGCTTTTCAAGTCGTTGTAATTCTTTCATTGTTAATGACTCCAAGTCTTCACCAACCATATTCTGATTGTAAAAAAAGTTAACATAATTTGAAATAATTGAACGACTCCAAGTCTTCACATACCATATTCTGATTGTAAAAAAAAGTTAACATAATTTGAAATAATTCTTATTAAATTTTTACTTTGACTTTATAAAAATGCTAAGATACTAAATACCATAAACTCATATGCAATCTTACTTTTTCTTTTTTTTTCAATACGTCCATCTTCTCATGCAACGTTTTGAGTCGTAATTCACCAAACTGACAATTTATTTGCTCGTCAGTACATATATCAAATACCAAAATTTACCATAATGAATATGTGAATGAAAGGATATTGAAATAATACAAAAATCAATAATAAACATGTGAATGAAAGAATACTGAAATAATACAAAAATAAACATATTCCACATAGGTAAATAACACATTTAGACAACTGTCTCAAAATTTATATCTTGTAGTTCATGAGATTAATTTTCTTGTGCTATGATGTTAAGTTTACAGAATATATCAACCTGAGATTCAGAGATAACTATGTGGGATTCATTCGAACTAATTCAATTTACTTCGAGGCGGATTGGGAGTAAGGATAAAGTACGAAAGCCTGATAATGTGTAAAGAGGTTAGTTGGAATTATTTCTAAAACATGTATTTAAAAATAACATCTTTATGTCTACATGTAAATACAGATTTATGTAAATATATATTTATGAGATATTCTGCATGTAAAATTATATTTTTTGATATTTGTACACAACAATTATGTTAGATTAAGTTTCTAAAATATGTAACTAATGTAAATCTATCTTAACTTGGAATAGAAGTATATGATCCAAAATTAAGATTTATCTTCACCCATTCTCTATAGAGAGAATATGTGAACTCCATATGTTAAACACTGAAAGACTTACACATCTACTTCATAGTGAACAAAACACTATTAAAATGTTTTAATCATAAGAAAATTTTCACTTTTAATTCTTAAACAAATCAATCCTCTTGTTGCTATAGACCACGGTTCATCCTCCTTACTTAGTTCCCTAATATATTGGGCCAAGTACTACTATTGAACCTTGCACATATATCAGAGAGCTATAATACCTAACACTCCCTTATCCTTAGGATCCAGTAATCCTTTTCAGTGCACTCACCCATGGTGGAGCCCTATAAAGCACTTTGTACACACAATTTGGACAATATGACAACCAGCTCTACTACCAGCAGGTTAGAAAACCTATCCACTCAATACACACAAATGAAGAAAACCATAAGGAGTTGGGATCAAAAGTTGGATCAGAAGTTGGATCAGAAATTAGAGAAGTAGGATGATAAATTAGAATAGTTAGTTAATAAGTTGGCACCTAAGATACCTCAAGGCACACTAGAAGAAGAATGCTGGTATGCACAACATATTGAGCCACACCATGAAGAAACTTCTAACTTGGGACTAATTATACACAAGCATCCATCTTCGAGTCCTCACAACCATAAATCGATGGATAATAACAAATGTCACAGTGTTCCTAAGGTGGACTTGAACAAGTTTGATCGTTATGACCCATCAACATGGATCACCAAGATGGAACATTTCTTCACCCTCCATGATATATGCTCATAAATGTTTTACTCTCAATTATTTTATCTCTCTCTATAAATAATTGATATAAAAATATAAGGGGGACATTGAAATATTTTATTTATGGACACCCTTGAAATAATTTTTTATATTAATATTTTTTTTAAATGCCACACATCTCTCTATTTTTTATTTTTATTAATAAAAGAGATATTTCTAAGGTTCTTTTATGTTCTTCCATTTTGCACTGCATTTTATGTGAATGCTCTAAAATTTTGGGATGAAGTAAATTACAAGTGTTTTCAACGCTATGTCTTGGGAAAAAAAAGGGAGATTTTTTTTCTCTTTTTGCAAATTTTTGAGGAAAAAAGAGGATAGCAACATTCACATCAATTTTTGAAACTTTATGTGCAGAATTTCATGAAAGTAGACACAAATATAAATTTCTCTCGAAATAATACCTAAGTTCAAAACAAAAAAATTGGCTAAAACAAAGTATGAAAAGTGGAGTTATCGCTGATTTAAAACATTCCTTTTTTTAGGAATTTTAAGGTGAAAACTGTGAATTTCACATATTGAATAATTTTTGTTAAAGTGCATATATTTCAGTCAAAGGAATTCCAGTAGAGGTATACAAGCCGTGGAATTTCATAATTGGGTTCATTTTAGTCAACCTAACAAGTATAGTAGAAATTATGATCATTTTACATTTTCGACATCAAACCCTACCTTGAAAAAGTAAGTGTTTTTCCAATCATTTTAAGAGATTTTTCAAGTCAACAAGCTCCTAAAATTTTGATTTTTTTTAGGGACACATTCCAATGTATTTAGATAACACAATGATATGTGGATCAATGGGTAAAACTACAGTCAATGAAAAATACACACATGAAATACAAGTGGAATCACATCGTTGAAAACCCATGTAATACATGTTGATACCACTTTTACTAGTACTGCATCAAACGATACTTGTTTATAGCCTCTCACTTCCATGAACCCTTGGATATATAGGAAGTCCCCTAGGTATACCTGAAACCTACTTTAGATAAACAAATCGATCGTCTTGTTTCTATACTACTCCGAGAATAATACTTTGGGAGATCACTCTCAAGTCCCTAGGTAGTCGACTTGTACAACTAAGGCCACAATTCATTCTCCTTAGTTAGTTCCCTAATATATTGGGCCAAGTACTACTATTGAACCTTGCATGTATATCATAGAGCTATACTACTTGACACTCCCTTATCCTTATGATCCGATAATCTTTTTCAGTGAACTCACCCATGGTGGACCTCATACCAACAACTTGGAAAATATGACAACCAACTCTACTAACAATAGGTTAGACAACCTATATGCTCAATACACACAAATGAAGAAGACCACAAGGAGTTGGGATCAAAAGTTAGATAAGAAATTAGAGAAGTTGGATCAGAAGTTGGATGAGAAATTAGAGAAGTTAGTTAAGAGTTGACACATAGGCTAGCTCAAGGAACACTAGAAAAAGAAATCTAGTATGCACAACACACTAAGACACATCAGGAATAAACTACTAACTCAAGACTCAAGCAAATGGCTAACCTCAATTCCCTCAGGAAGAACCCATAATCACCCTATATGCATTATTTGGCATTTCAAATCCACAAACATTGAAACTTACAGGGTACATCAAGCACCAACAAGTTGTAGTCTTGGTTGATAGTGGAAGTACTCACAATTTCATTGACAAGCGAATGATAGAAGAAACATATTCTTTTGTCCACCCAATTCACAACTTCAAAATCATGATAGCCAATGGAGGTATGATGAAATGTGGCGAGAGATGTGTAAATGTCAAACTCTAGATGGACTACTACCAACTCAAAAACCCTCCATTTTCCATTTATATGGGTGGTTGTGATACAATATTGGGGGGAAGAATCGCTATGCACTTTGGGACCAATCACCATGTATTTCAAGGAACTATATATTTTTGACTAAAGGAGGTCATGTACACCTCCGTCAAGGGATTTAATAAATCCCTCCTAAAATAGTGATCTCTCGTCGTATGGAGAAGTTATTAAAGAAAGGCCACTATGGCATTATTGCCCAATTTAATTCCATATAAGTTATGGAAAGAACTACACAAGCAATCTGACCAAACTTGCAACTAGTCCTCAATAAACATCATCAAGTATTTGAGATATCGAAGGTCTTACCCCCTTATCATGGACAACACGACCATGATATTCCCCTAATTTTAAGAAGTCAACCACCAAATTTACGTCCTTATCAACACTCTTTTGCACAAAAGAATGAAATAGAATATATCATTCAAGAATTGTTGGAGGAAAGGGTCATACATCAAAGTACAAGACCTTACTCATCACTAGTGGTCATGGTGTTAAAAAAGGAAATTGGTGCATGTGTCCTAATATTAGGGTTCTCAACAAGTTGACAATAAAGGACAAATTTCATTTCCCAATTATTGATGATATCCTAGATGAACTTCATGGATCCAAGTTTCTCACTAAGCTTGATCTACTTTTAAGATACCACCAAATCAACATGACAAAGACAAACATCCCTAGGATAGCCTCCAAGACACATGAAGCTTCTTATGAGTTTTTAGTGACTCCTTTCTGTCTTTTTAATGCTCTAGATCCTCATGAGAAAGATTTTCAAACCCTTCCTACACAATTTTGTGTTGGTCTTCTTCGTTGATATCTTGATTTACAACAAATCATGGGAATCACACATAGAGCATGTCCATAAGTCCTTGCAACTCGCGAGGGATAACCAATTATTTATGAATCTCTCCAAATGTTCTTTCTGGGATCCTAAAGTTGAGTATTTGGGTCACATTGTAAGTCAAGATGGAGTACGTGTCAATCCCATTTTTGTGCCCTAGCTCATCTGTTCACTCCTTCATCAGTTGCCCAAATCTTCATTGATCAAGGTCTTTAAGTTGCATGGTATGCCCACTTCCATTGTCTCAGATCGAGACCCCACATCCACCACCAAATTTTGGCAAGAGCTAATTAAACCTCAAGGTACATAGTCGAGTATCAACACTGCATATCATCCCAGAACTGACGGCGAAACAAAAGTGGTCAACAAGTGCTTAGAAACATATTTGAGATGCTTTGCTTCTGAAAATCCATGCTTATGGGCACAATGGCCCCCCCTTGCCAACTGGTGGTATAATACCAATTATCATGGAACTACCAAAATGAAATTGTACGAAGTTGTTTATGGCCAAAACCCCTTATCAGTGGCATCATATGTATTGGGGGCATCCAAAGTTCATGCAATATATAGAACACTTCATGTACTAGGGGCCTTCGAGAAGGTATTTTTTAACTTTTATAAGTTCACTATGTAGCCCTTAGTTTCATCTTTGTCATGCACTTTTCAGATCAGAAATTTGTTTCTGCATGCCTAAGTTATTCAAGATCTAGTCTAAATGTCCGAAGAATAGATTTTTTCTAAGTATCATGTTCTCCTCTCCATTTTCTAGTTGTGAAGTACTCTCATTACTTATCTCCCTCACCTTCCATCTCCACACTTAACCATTTTTTTCTTTTCACCACTCTTCTCCATATGATCCACTAGCCTCTATAGTTAGACATTTTTGGGACTCTTCTTTTATCTCCTCATCGAGTTCGCGGGTTCGCGGGCCTTCATCCCCATCCATTTTCCTATGTCACTAGTCTGATTGACCGCCCTATTGTATTATACTTAGGCTTTTTTTTTAAACTTTGTGGGTTCATGGAGTCGAGCTTTCACCCTCCAAATTCTGCGATCTCCACTTTGCACCCAAAATTTTGTGATCCTCATTTTAACCATAAGACTTGTTGTGGGTCTTAAATCCCTAAAATCATTTTATTTATCCTGCATGCAAGTCCAACCGACCGTTTTTCTACAATTTAACTTATTTTTTATCATCCACAACCGCGGGTTGGCGGGTTCGTGAAAAACTTCATATTCAAAACTAATCTCGTCTATCCCCGCCATTCTCGTGTTTTTTCCAATATGTATTGAATGTTGTTTAATGCTAACAACTAATTGTGCAAGCTTCGAAGAGATTTTCATTAATGGCGAAAGACTCGAGGATATTATTCATTAAATTGCACTAATTCTCCATTTTCCAAAGGATTATATTATTGTCATCTCTCGGAAAAGATTTATTTCAAGTTATTATTAAGCTGAAAAATACTCATGTCAACTTAATGGAAGCAACAACTAGAAAACAATTCTGTGGAGATACCTTGAATATTTTTGGTCGTGAATACCAAAACTTTCAGTGGTCCAAAGCATATCCATATTACTCATCTCCTCCTGCACAAAAAGATGTAATCTAGGCATCTGGAATTGCTCGCGCAGGGTGTGTTCCTGAGGTATTTGACTGCAAAGAACTTGTTGCATGGTGTGTTGAGAAGTACGTGTCGATCCAGAGAATTATACATCTCCAAGATAATTCTCCCATTTCCCTTTCACCGCAAGTTTTTCGCAAGATGTTGAAGCTCCCAGAGCCAACACTTACCTTCAAAGGAGAAGCATGCGACGAAGCCATACTGAAAAGAAAAGAATTGTTCAAGAGACTCACGGAGACAGATCTAACAGGAGGTATTAACAAGGTACAAGACCCTAAATTAATTCTCAACTCAATGTTTATAACAAAGAAACAATTTGACGAACAAGTTAAGATATTCAAAGGGTTATTGGCTGAATTTTTTATGGCATACTCGAATATAATGAAGATGAAATAGACAATTGGCTAGTTGATTATTCCGTGAAAAATCAAGATATTGAGGAAGCAGTACATAGTGTTTCTCTTGACTTAAGAGACATGGAAGGTGAATTATTCAACATGAAAATCAGGCATGAAATAAACGTCGCACCAATGAAAATTTATATTGAAGATTGGTTCAAAAAGGCAATCGACAAATTAACCAAAGAAGAGCAAGACACGGTTGAGACGGTTCCTATAACCGTCAATGAAGACAATAAAAGGACAACATCAAGTAAGTGAAGACAAGAGAGACCATCATAGTAAATTCATGTTGATCATATCTTGCTTTATTTATCAATTTTTCATCCAATTACTATGCTTCTTTGACTAGAAAGTTTTAACCGAAATCTGATAGCTTCTCCCTGTCTTCTTTCCAAGTCTTGTTATTTTTTCATCRTCTACCATCCTCATTCTACAACTTAATTCTTGTTCATATTTTTTTTATGGTCCACAGGAGCCCCAATCCTAGTCCTGAGGACAAACAAATTTAAATTTCAAGGCTTTGTAATAGACTGTATATTTTTCAGAAACCCCAAGAGAACTATTTCGGGATCATTTTTTACTGTACTTTGTAACTCTGAGTTTTGAGTATAAATTATTTGAGACTGATCTATCATTATCTTTATTTGAGCTCCCCATGTTTTTACTCTATTAAAGTTCTTTTATGAATGCATACCATCTTCTTTTATTTTAAATGATAAAAAATATTTAGTTTAACTATGATGGATGTGAGGAAATTTTGTCTATGTTTTTCAACTATATGAAGTATGTGGTTCCTGGTCATTTCTCAAAAACTCTCTTTAAAAAAACAAAAAAAATAAAATTCTTGTTATTTTTTCTTGCAATCTTTGTGTTTCTTTGATTATCACGACGGACTTCTACAAAGCCCTATATTCTAAAAATCTAGAGTTCCAAGAAAATCTTAAAATAAAGAGGAACACCACCTCTATAAAAACGCAGGGGGTTTGGTATCCCCGTGAGGTTCCCGTTTCAGTCCTTGCGGCTTCAACCGTCAACAAGTTTATATAAAATTATTTTACTTAAGGTGGATACTAAAATATTTTTTTAAATGTCATGTGTCAACCCCATCTTGAGAACATAAAGAATTACAAATCTTCATACTTCACTGTAGAAAGTGTC
>JASDQU010374228.1:68224-79962 GCA_032191745.1 Picea mariana | reverse complement strand
AGCGTTGGGTTTTCTTCCCCTAGAGGGTTTCCCAGGATAAATGTTGTGTCTCTTGTGATTGTGTATTTCTCAGTGATCTTGTGTTATGCTATTGTTATCTATTGAAATGAAAAGAACTATAATAATGGCTTGAACATTAACATAAAATATTTGAGATTGATCTAACATTATCTTTTTTTGAGCTCCCCATGTTTTTACTTGATTAAAATTCTCTTATGCATGTAGACCATCTTCTTTTATTTTATGTGATCATAAATTTTTAGTTTAACTATGATGGATGTGAGGAAATTTTGTCTATATTTTTCAAGTGTATGATGTGTGTGGTTCCTGGTCATTTCTCAAGAACTCTCTTTAAAAAAAAACAAAACATTTTATTTCTTGTTATTTTTTCTTGCAATCTTTATATTTTTTTGATTATCATGACAAACTTATGCAAAGTCTTATATTCTAAAAACCTAGAGTTCCAATAAAATCTTAAAAAGAGGAGTACCACCTCTATAAAAACGCAGGGGGATTTGTATCCCCGTGGGGTTGTCGTTTCGATCCTGACAGATTCAAGTGTCAACAACCTCAAATGCTCATATCATTGAAAGAAGATGGGTCAGTGACCAAAGCCCACTCCAAAACTTCCACCATTATATCTCCATTAAAGGTTTGTTGAATAAAAAAAATGAACCAACCTTTTGAATATCATATTGAAACATCCTCCCATTCTCTAGTTTTCCTCCCTTCTTCGTGAGTTAAAAGCAAATAGGCTATCCTAGCCACTAAGTTTCCTACATAAATTGATAAGGGCATTAAGGTGAGTTAAGATAGTAGTTTTGTTGGTATGCATATGGATGAAATCCCTTCACAACCACCAATGCATGCTCTCAAAGTCCTTGATCACTATGGAATTAACATCCAATAAAATGGCCAGGGAGCTTGTCAAATCCTCTAGAGTTGTTCGCTATAAATTTCATTCCCCTGCACACTAAAGGAAGCATTTGTTCAAATTTGGTTTCTTGTATTATGCACAATTAGTTTTTCCATGGCTAGTTTCTTTGTAAACACCTTCATTTTCCTAGGGCATTAAGGCTTTGTATATTCCACGATAAAATTTCATGGAGGAAGAGGTAGGGGATTGACGAATTATGCTTTAAGTTCAAGAGAGGAAGAGATTACGTTCCAAGCATCTTCTTAGATACCTCAATGCAACCTATGCTAATGTTTATTCATTTTGAGGAGTTCACATTGAAGATGCTTCAATTCATCCTTTGTCATTGTGGCCAACAATTTCCTTTGGATTCTCCCTTCAATAATGACATATCTACAACAACCATAACCTTATCCTCCTCCATAACATCACTCCCCTCTATGTTTGATTTAATTCACCGATTGATGTCTCTTTCTTTAATGTTGTTCTCATGTAATTGCATTGGAACTTCCTCTATGGCATTGTGTTGCTCCAGTTGCACTAAACCACACTCTTTCTCATAGATATTGATTAGGGTCCATTCATCTTTCAACGATTAGATTCATTTTCCCTGTATCCATTCCGTAGGTAATTAACACTAATTTCCTTTGGGGGTCGATTGGCCACCCTTGCACTGTCCCAGTGATCATTGGTCATATCCACCCATTTGGAATTGAAGTTCTCTTCTCATTCCCTTAAATATGCTTCGGATGATTACTTTGCACTAATTGAGATTCCTTACATCAAGTCTTCTCATCAACTAAGGATAATTTTAAGGATAGAAATTTATCTCAAAATATAGAAACCCTGACAAATCTTGCTAGTCCTTAATATTCAAACTATAAAATGTTTGGCATTTTTTTTGTAAAAATATTCAAATTTCTAAGGATTTTATATCATTAATATTCAAACTATAAAATGTTTGGCAATTTTTTTGTAAAAATATTCAAATTTCTAAGGATTTTATATCATTATATTCAAACTATAAAATGTTTGGCAATTTTGTTGTAAAAATATTCAAATTTCTAAGGATTTTATATAGTTTCTATAAAATTTGGGCTATTTTTAAAGTAAAATAATTTTATTCTATAGAATTTGGGCGAATCACTTATAGAAAAAATGCAAATTGACAAATCTTTTTTTGGGTAAAAGCATGAAAAATTAGCCCATGGACGAAATTTGGCCCCTAAAATTTTCCCTGCCATCAACCACCTCCATGTTTGCCATAACATAGAACCCATTTGTGGACGGGTTTTGAGGAGCCCCTTCAATGGTTTCCCTTGTTTCACTATTGTAAATCCTTCATTCTCAATGATCTTCTCTTGTTGAACTGGAATATTAAAGATACAATCTTGTATCAAATGTCTATGCTCGTGATATTTCATACATCTAAAAGAAACTTGCTCATAAAACAAGGGTTGGGTCCATTCCCAATCTTTATAGTCCAACGATATTGACTTCGACAAGGAATTATAAACGTTCATGTAAACACAAATACAAGCATAGGAAGAGTATCTCCAAAGTGTTACCTATGCCTTTGAAAATCTCCTCAAACCAAAATTCTAGTGGGAGTGAGCATAAACAAACCCACATTGGGACTTTGGTTAAATCTTCATTCTTGGGGTTGAATATCTCTAGTGAATTTCTCATATAAAGGTTGGCAAAGTTAAAAAAACCAGTGCCCTCCATAAATTCAATCCATGTCTTCAATGTTATATAAAATGCTATGAAAAAACCTTTTGCACAAATTTATAATTCTACTAAGTCATTTAACCTCTCCATTTAGCATTATTGATCCAACTCCTTGAAGCATGTTCTATAGGCCATAACCAAAAAAAGACTTGTTCTATAAACCATAACTAAAAAAATTGCAAATAATTGCATAATCTTGCATGTATTAGTTGTAACATCCAATTTCTTGAAAGAACACATAAAAGTGGGGACTAACCCTCATATTTTTCAAGGCCATTCCTCACTCTTTGACCAAAGGCAACAAAATATCCTCTAACACATAACCACAATTTGGGTTTCTTCCTCTTCCCTTGTGCCATTGTGATGGTTCTTCTCCTTCCCTCCCCTAGCTGGAAGTCATTACCAATGCCAAATGCCACTAAACCCCAAACCTTAGCCAATAAAATAAAATAAGCTGAAACTGAAGTTTCGACCTAATCTCATGCCTTAAAGCCTCCATCTTAAAAGGCTTTAAGATTGTCTTTGTTCAAGGTCAATGTCTCTTCGCAAATTTAGAGGGAATTTAAGGTTTTGACACTTCAGCAAGGAATATTTGTACTTCTCGCACACTTGTTGAAACAAACCTTTTCTTCCGTGAAGAGGGCACATGCCATTATTGATAAACATGCTCATAGTAGTATCCTGAACATTGTAAAGTTTGGAGGTCACCTGATGAGATACGTAAGTATTGCCCCACCAAACATATTTCAAAAAGTCTAATAAATTTGCCACTCACATATTTCAAAAAGTCTAATAACTTTGCCACTCACATATTTCAAAAAGTCTAATAAATTTGCCACTCATTTTGAGATGAGGCAAACGTCCCCAATGTAGATTCTGCATTTGTCCAGATGTCATTTCCACCAATTAAATGGGCATCCCAAATCTCTTCACTATCCACCATGGTCTGCATACAACTACAATGTGGTTCAAACATACTATTCGGTAATTAAGAATTGTTAATGTATGAGTAAACTTATAACAGCAAAGTATGTTTGCTAAATCCACCATTATCTAATTTATGCTTGTAGATGTCTTCTATGTTTTCAGATGTGTCTTAGGCACTGTTTGGATATTCAAACCAAGTACGGCTTATTGATCCTGAAAGAGCTTTGGATTCCAACTTTTCTTGATGAAGTATATAACTCTGGATGAAGTCTACTACATTGTGAAACTCTTGAGAGTAAATGAAAATTTCAAGATATTCCCTCGAGACAATTTTATCAATGAACTTGATAGCTATCTTTGGAAAAATTTAATATGTATCTCATATGAGGTTGAAAAAATAAATTGCAGGGCCTAATCAACATGCACACATTAAGTCCCACCTTTAAAGTTGTTAACCTGTAATGAACCATCCAGGCTGACCATAGTACAGAAAGGATCAGCTGTGGCATAATAATCATACATTGGAAATACTAAAAATTCCAAGCTAATTAAGAAAAGTCAACATGGTCTATCAAATCATTAACACCTGCAAATCTCTGCAAAGATGAGCGCACAATACGCTACTTTGTCAATGCGATTTTTAATATTCTATTTTAATTCAGTAGGCAGCGGGGGTATAGATTATGCCGAGCTCAGAAGAATCCCTTCCGTAACGAAATTGACAAAAGATAAAATAGAACAAGAACCCATTTGCAAACTACAAAGTTAGCAAATACCAAATAGCATTCATGTCTCACATCCGACCCCTAAGTACCTTTTTAAGGGATGGAATATAAATTTTTCCTCAATTCCAAAGCTTCCTGAATCCCTCAGATAAGGGCACCATTGCCTTCAGATCTCTGAGAGCTTTTCAACAACTATAAACTAGTCCAAAACTGAGTTCTGGTTCGAGAGTTATGGCCCTTCTAAGTTTTCCAGGTGTCGTTGGCCAACGGCCACCACCTTTGCCACGTGGCTTCACTTTCCTCGTACCATCCAACATGGCACTATCGTGGCCCCAATTGTCATCCTTTGGAAATGACATGGCCATGGAAGAAGGGTTTATAGGGGAAAGTCTCTGTCGATTCGTTGCGAGCTTATTCACTCCCAGAACCTCGATGCTTCTTATTTTCCTTTTTACCTTACCATGCGACCGACGTTGGAACCTAGTCCTCCGGAGTTCGACGTTTCCACGCTCTTTTGTACAACACTAAAGCTTCCTGAAGACCCGAAGTCCCAGAGCCTCTCTCTACTCCAGAATCTATGGTGGAGTTCTATCCACCTTTGGATCTAACAGTTAATATTTACCTACACTTAACACATCGTTTGGACTTGACTAGAGGGGTGGGGTCCCACACCTAATTCGTGTCCAATCCCACAATGCCACATGGAGCTATTCAAACATGCCACATCACCATGACGCACGTGGGCTCGTCCTATTGGAGCTTGACACTACAACAGACGAAACTTCGGTGCTTCGACACTTCGACGCTTCAACCACTTTTCTTTATTTGCAAATCCTACGGAGTCTTGCCACATGGCTCCGACCTTCGACCCTTTTAGAGCTTGCGTCTTAGCACTCCAAACACTCAGAGTTCTGAAATCCTGAACTCCCAGAGCAGGTCCCTCTTGTGTACGTGGTGTTCTGCACAGATGTCCCTACTAACATCTGCCACCTGGTAGATACGTGGCGATGACACCACCTTGACACGTGGTACCCATCTCTTCGACCCTATACCATATACGATGAGTCAACAGGACACGTGGCTTAGCCACATGCTGACATGCAGTGGCTCTGTCATACGGTCAAACTCCACCGTGTACTTTGGCCACGTCGTCTGCTAACGTCACTCCAACCTTCAGGGAAACTCCACACCTTGCATCCTGAATCATCCGAAGTGGGGTTTAGCCGAAGAGTCGAATAATGATCGGACGCCCATAATCTTCACTGGTTTGATCCAACATCTGACAGGGATTCATGGCTCTGTGCTCTCGCGATCCACACAATCCTAAGTCTTTAGTCCCGGGTAACCGACTGGAAGGATCATAAGGCAGAATGACCGCTTGTTGTCAATCATCCATTCCCTTACTCTATCCTTCCATTAACACTCGATCTAACGGTAAAGAAGGATCCCGAAGGATCCTTAGATCTACGACCCACATCACTTCGCGAGTTCAACGTTCAGGGATTCCGGTCGATTAACACCCTTTTTCTCCCGGAGTGGTCAGCATCGAACTGACCATGATGTAGATCCAATGGTCAAGGGAGATCTTGAATATCCTTAGATCTACGGCTCACGTTACTTCACGACCGAGAAGTGGATCGAGGTTTAACAAGGGGATGAATCCCACAATAACGAGTAATTGACCGTCAACTGTCGATCAACCGTCAAGTTACCGATCCGACAGGTCACCTTCGACGCATTTAGGACATTGCAATGTTCATTCACCGCGGAGCTTCGGACTCCCGGAGTCCCGAATAACCTAGCTCATTTTTTAGTGTAGCAAAGGGTTCCATGGTCCTGGTCCTATGGAACTTTGTCAAGCTCTAGAGGCTACACTCCTAACTCTTAGCCAAAATTTGGTTAAGGCCGTGAGAATGAGCCCGTGGTCTCTTGGACCACTGATTTGAAGGAAGCGCCTTCCATTCATAAAACTCACGTTCTATAACAGGGAAAGGTATTTTCGAGGGATCTACAGGATTGTAGCGATCCCGTAGAGTCTGTTCAAACTCTAGAACTGTGAAGTTGATCCTTGGGAAAACACCTTGAGGATTTTCCAACCAGCACAGAGGCCAAACGTGTCATCTTACAACCATTCAAATGCAACAATTTATAGAAGAACAATAAGCATTATTACCATCAATTAAATGCGAGGCACATTTTGACACAATATCATGCCATCTGTAACACCCCCGACCATCAACCTATGTCGGGTAACGCTACCTAATCAACTGTATCTTTGCTTTTCTGCTCTGATACCATTTTATAACATCCACGGCCACTCAAGCTGGGCCATGCTACCCCAGACACACGCGGTCTCAAGCTCTGTTATAGGTAATTAAAATTGTCCATGCCCAGACATAGACCTGCTAGGCAATGGTAGACAGAGCTCTTTGCGGAATAGATCACATATAAACTTAACAGAAATAAATAGAGATAACATGAAAACATACATGCAGCGAAACACATGATATTATTACAAGAATCATAGACATGCACTAAAATGCATCATTTAACCATTAAGCACATAAATGATACTTATTTCTTAATTGTAGTGCACCGACTGCATGCAGACCTTCCACATACATGCAACGAAACACATGATATTATTACACGAATCACAAACATGCACTAAAATGCATCATTTAACCATTAAGCACAAAAATGATACTTATCTCTTAATTGTAGTGCACCAATTGCGTGCAAACCTTCCACAACCCTCCCAACCTTAGACCATGTTGCTCATCACTCTCAGCAGTGGGTCACCCCCGAGCAAGAACTAAACTCCACCGGGCAAGGGATTCCTAGGCTAGGCAAGGACAACAGGAAGTTGCACAGTACAACAGGAAGGATTTCCTCCAAGGAGCCACTTACGCCCACCACTCACAAACTCTCATTCCCCACATGCTTGTCCCACCCCTGGAGTATACACCTTCACTGTCACACAGTCCATCGACTTCTCTACCTCCCTTTCCGAGGCTTCAACAACAGGTCGAGCGGAGTTCTCAGAGCTCTGTAGCTGCTACTGGACTCCCTCCAAGAGAACTCACTTCCTCAGCACACTCTCACTTGGAGAGAGTTGCTCACAGGCTTGACAACCTACTTCTTTAATCACAACAACCTATCTCACCTCGAAAGATTAGCTCAAAGGTCTGATAGCCTGCTTCTTCTATCCACGGGCCTGACAACCCGCTTCTTCACTCTCGCTTCTCAACACACGGGCAAGGTGATGACAGCAATAGAAACTAGACGTGCAAAAATGGTGAAACACAGGCAACCCGCAGGGTACGGGTTGAGTAAGATATCAGTTCGAGCTTGTTGCAGAGGTTCAAGATGGTTACGGTTCAACAATGGCGGATCGAATCACTATGTGCTTGCTCCGTGCGTGGGTGAATCTGGGCAACGGATGGTCAGCAAGGTCCGAATCCTAAGAATGGTGAGAATCCCCCCCATAAATCTGCATACGTCTTGGATGACACTTGGCTCTCCAGGAGCATGTTCCTCTCCACTTGGAACTCGTTCCTCTCCCTAAAGGAACTTAGGATAACTGGGTTTATTTACAAACTTTAGTAATTTAAGGAAATACATTATAACATTCCTTTGGGTTAAGCCCTCAAGCTTAGCCCCTTTTCCTAGTCTCTCAACCCCCCCTCCCTTACCAATCCTAGTGGAGCTTAGTCCCCCATACTCTTTCTTTGTGGTCGGTCTACACGCATCGATGTTGTTATATTAAAAATATGAATATTTACATGTACAAAACAGGCTTCTGGCCTTTAATATCTAGGCTCTTCGGTTTAATAAACACATAAGCCTACCGGCTTATAAGTACTTGGCTCACTAGCCTACAAAACATGTTACATTCATAATTACAACCGAGGCTCGGCCTTGGGATATTACACCATCGTCCTCCTATATCCAAGATATGTATATCACAAATATAAGCATTCAAATCATGCATTTCAATTCAAGTGCACAGGGTATATGAAATACCTATCTATTACAAGTTACAGCCAACCAACTGACTGTGGGTGTTCTCCTTTCCACCCAACCGTAGGCTCAGAGGCATTCACTTTTAGCACTTTGGCCACCCCCATGCCAAGCCATGATATCACTAGGGAAACTTCTAAAAATTCTCAAAGATCCTCTCTCTGTCACAACCTCTGCGAGGTTTACCAAGTGCTCCCTCAACATCAAGCTCGCGACCTTCTTCTCAGGTCAGGTTTTCTGGGTTCTCTTTCCAAACTCAAGAAAGGTATCGAGGAGGTTACTCTCCTCCACCTCTCTGGCAGCAGTAGAAGTCTCACTTCTTCCCCACTGAGCTCAAGACCTCCACGGGGTTTATCAGATGCCTTCCTAGCTAGATTTCCTCTGTGCAAGAGAGTCCCTTCACAAGCTACACTGTCCCTCGACACCCTCTCCTTCCAACACCGATTTCTTTCCAGCCAGCACCAAGCTCGCGACCCTCTTTTGCTCTAGTCTGGGCTTCGGTCTTCTATGCTCCAATTCAAAACTCTTCCACGAGTTCTTTGATCTTTCTATTGCACGTGCTCGTGCATTCTTTTTCAGCGATTCTCTTCCTCAAAGACCAAAATCCTCCTTTGTTTCTCTCCTATAACGAGAACAACTTATTCTTTCAGTTATTCTCTAAATTGGAGTGTCCCACGCGCTCTCTTCTTTCTCTGGTATCTTTCTTCTCTTGCACACCCTCTCTCTTTTCTCCCCAGCGAGGCACTGGGCCTGTCCTATTCCTTCTGTCAGAAGGAACTCAGGTCAATCTGGTCCTACAGGAAACTGCACTCTGTGGTACTTTGGGCTGACAATTTTTTGTTTCCTCAGCCAGATCCTCCATGCTTCCACTCAATGGGGTAGTTGATTGTTCAACCACCAGGGATTTTCTCATTAACTGATTTTTCCTTGGGATCAAGATGAGGCTTATTATTTCAGCAAAGAGAATTTAGGTCATTTTGACATAATGAACCCTCTCTATAGTTTCCTCACTCTTTCCTCTAGTAATATCATAGCCAATACTTCAAGGCTTCACCCCCATAGTCAGTTGTTTCCTCTAGTAATATCATAGCCAATACTTCAAGGCTTCACCCCCATAGTCAGTTGTTGGCAATCTAAACAATAATAAAACATTTACATTGTTCACATGCCATAGCATGGTAATCATAATTAATGATTAATTACAAGCTGGAGAAACAAAGATATTTCAATTCATTATATAGATTATATAGATTGAACCTTCAACAAGGCAGTAAAAAGGGTGGTTGTGCATTCAGAGAGCACAAATTCCCTTAAACGCCAACACACCATAAATCCAAGACTACAAGATAAAGAGATAACACAACTAAATATCTTCAATAATATCAATTGAAGAGATAACAACCATAAATCCAAGAGGTGATAACACAACTAAATATCTTCAATAATATCAATTGAAGAGATAACAACCATAAATCCAAGCGGTTTTGGCCAGACTGTTATCAATTGAAGAAATAAAAGAGGGCCTACAATGCATGACACCCATCACTAAGAGCTAACACAAGCATTCTCTATGTTTGTGTGAATGAATAAATGTCTCATGTATCTGGCTGATCATAGTTTTATATTTCAATGTCAAACGTCATACTTTGTAGATCTCGTGTTAATTAAGAGTTAGATGTGTTTGCATATTTAACATTCAGCTGTCATTTGGAGGTAAAACAAATGTTGATAAAATATCTGTTAAACTCTAAGTTTCTCCTAACCATCCAACGGTGCGGTTAGAGCCATTCTCAAACCCTGTTAATTAAGAATGAGACGTTTGCGAATTTAACATTCATCTGTCATTTGGAGGTAAAATAAATGTTGATAAAATATCTGTGTAACTCGAAGTTTCTCCTAACTATCCAACGAGGCGGTTAGAGCCATCCTCAAACCCCAACCCCTAAGAGAAGTAAATAAATTGTAAAACAACATAACTAAAATAAATTGATTTTGCCTATTGAACAGATAACATACCATATATCTAAGACTACAAGATAAAGAGAGAGGAGGAGGAGATAGTCCAACCAAATGAGACAACTCCTGGAAATCCAAGCCAAACCTAACCAAGTTTATCCTAACTATCCAACGAGGCGGTTAGAGCCATCCTCAAACCCCAACCCTAAGAGCCATAAGTAAATAAATTGTAAAACAACATAACCAAAAGATTTTGATTTTGCTCATAACCAAAAATGGGTGATGAAGTTCGCTCATAATTATTGTATGATAAGGTACTTCAAATTCTTGAGTATATGCTCACTCCCACTAGTCCCAATAAGCTTCGGATGCAAATATCCCTACAAGACTATACTACAATATTCATTGATCAAATTGAAAAGTCCAAGTCTAAAAAAACTGATAAAAAACTGATCATGGTTTGCAATAGTGAAGAGTTTATTAAATTACTCTTTAGAAGACTACACTACAATAGTGAAGAGTTGATTAAATTACTCTTTAGAAGACTATACTACAATATTCATTGATTAAATTGAAAAGTTCAAGTAAAAAAAACTGTTCATGTTTTAGAACAATGAAGAGTTTATTAAATTGCTCTCTCACATGCATAACAATTAACAAGTTCAAAAAACTGTTCATGTTTTGGAACAATGAAGAGTTTATTAAATTTCTCTCACATGCATAACAATTAACAAGTTCAATAAGAAAAAGAAACTGTTCATGTTTTATAACAATGAAGAGTTTTAACTCCATTAAATTGCTCTCTCACATGCATAACAATTAACAATTGCAAAATAGAGATGGTTTATAAAGCATGGTTTATAAAGCATTACCTGCACCAAAATGTTAATTGCAAAATAGAGGTGGTTTATAAAGCATTACCTGCACCAAAATCTTTACCAATCCACAATTTTTCTGGAAACCAATTATTAGAAACCAATTATTATGGAAATCACACAGATAACAACCCGGGGATAAAGACGGCCTACAATGTATGACACTAAGAGTCGGCAATGTTAATCTGAAGCAAGGGTCGGCAATGACATCACATCAACTCCATGACTTGCAAAAAAGCATTCATTACATATTGAACCTTCAACAAGGCGGTAAAAGGGTAGTCGTTCATTCAGACAGCACAGATTCTCTTAAAGGCTGCTTCAAATGGTCTTGCAGCCTGCGACCTACTTCATCCATAAGGTTCATGCCGCTTGCCATTTATTAGAATTTATCAGCCCACACAGTTTGTTAAGAAATAGACTTTTCAGAATCCTCACACAAATGGAGGGTCAACTCCGCCAACCAGCAACCAACTTGAATACAATCCAAATCATTACAACTTTTTGGAAATTTTCATGTTTAACCGTGAAAACAAAACGTAACATCTTGTAAAATATATAACCGGATATAATTACATGTGATTA
>JASDQU010374228.1:26229-58349 GCA_032191745.1 Picea mariana | reverse complement strand
TTGTACTTCTCGCACACTTGTTGAAACAAACCTTTTCTTCCGTGAAGAGGGCACATGCCATTATTGATAAACATGCTCATAGTAGTATCCTGAACATTGTAAAGTTTGGAGGTCACCTGATGAGATACGTAAGTATTGCCCCACCAAACATATTTCAAAAAGTCTAATAAATTTGCCACTCACATATTTCAAAAAGTCTAATAACTTTGCCACTCACATATTTCAAAAAGTCTAATAAATTTGCCACTCATTTTGAGATGAGGCAAACGTCCCCAATGTAGATTCTGCATTTGTCCAGATGTCATTTCCACCAATTAAATGGGCATCCCAAATCTCTTCACTATCCACCATGGTCTGCATACAACTACAATGTGGTTCAAACATACTATTCGGTAATTAAGAATTGTTAATGTATGAGTAAACTTATAACAGCAAAGTATGTTTGCTAAATCCACCATTATCTAATTTATGCTTGTAGATGTCTTCTATGTTTTCAGATGTGTCTTAGGCACTGTTTGGATATTCAAACCAAGTACGGCTTATTGATCCTGAAAGAGCTTTGGATTCCAACTTTTCTTGATGAAGTATATAACTCTGGATGAAGTCTACTACATTGTGAAACTCTTGAGAGTAAATGAAAATTTCAAGATATTCCCTCGAGACAATTTTATCAATGAACTTGATAGCTATCTTTGGAAAAATTTAATATGTATCTCATATGAGGTTGAAAAAATAAATTGCAGGGCCTAATCAACATGCACACATTAAGTCCCACCTTTAAAGTTGTTAACCTGTAATGAACCATCCAGGCTGACCATAGTACAGAAAGGATCAGCTGTGGCATAATAATCATACATTGGAAATACTAAAAATTCCAAGCTAATTAAGAAAAGTCAACATGGTCTATCAAATCATTAACACCTGCAAATCTCTGCAAAGATGAGCGCACAATACGCTACTTTGTCAATGCGATTTTTAATATTCTATTTTAATTCAGTAGGCAGCGGGGGTATAGATTATGCCGAGCTCAGAAGAATCCCTTCCGTAACGAAATTGACAAAAGATAAAATAGAACAAGAACCCATTTGCAAACTACAAAGTTAGCAAATACCAAATAGCATTCATGTCTCACATCCGACCCCTAAGTACCTTTTTAAGGGATGGAATATAAATTTTTCCTCAATTCCAAAGCTTCCTGAATCCCTCAGATAAGGGCACCATTGCCTTCAGATCTCTGAGAGCTTTTCAACAACTATAAACTAGTCCAAAACTGAGTTCTGGTTCGAGAGTTATGGCCCTTCTAAGTTTTCCAGGTGTCGTTGGCCAACGGCCACCACCTTTGCCACGTGGCTTCACTTTCCTCGTACCATCCAACATGGCACTATCGTGGCCCCAATTGTCATCCTTTGGAAATGACATGGCCATGGAAGAAGGGTTTATAGGGGAAAGTCTCTGTCGATTCGTTGCGAGCTTATTCACTCCCAGAACCTCGATGCTTCTTATTTTCCTTTTTACCTTACCATGCGACCGACGTTGGAACCTAGTCCTCCGGAGTTCGACGTTTCCACGCTCTTTTGTACAACACTAAAGCTTCCTGAAGACCCGAAGTCCCAGAGCCTCTCTCTACTCCAGAATCTATGGTGGAGTTCTATCCACCTTTGGATCTAACAGTTAATATTTACCTACACTTAACACATCGTTTGGACTTGACTAGAGGGGTGGGGTCCCACACCTAATTCGTGTCCAATCCCACAATGCCACATGGAGCTATTCAAACATGCCACATCACCATGACGCACGTGGGCTCGTCCTATTGGAGCTTGACACTACAACAGACGAAACTTCGGTGCTTCGACACTTCGACGCTTCAACCACTTTTCTTTATTTGCAAATCCTACGGAGTCTTGCCACATGGCTCCGACCTTCGACCCTTTTAGAGCTTGCGTCTTAGCACTCCAAACACTCAGAGTTCTGAAATCCTGAACTCCCAGAGCAGGTCCCTCTTGTGTACGTGGTGTTCTGCACAGATGTCCCTACTAACATCTGCCACCTGGTAGATACGTGGCGATGACACCACCTTGACACGTGGTACCCATCTCTTCGACCCTATACCATATACGATGAGTCAACAGGACACGTGGCTTAGCCACATGCTGACATGCAGTGGCTCTGTCATACGGTCAAACTCCACCGTGTACTTTGGCCACGTCGTCTGCTAACGTCACTCCAACCTTCAGGGAAACTCCACACCTTGCATCCTGAATCATCCGAAGTGGGGTTTAGCCGAAGAGTCGAATAATGATCGGACGCCCATAATCTTCACTGGTTTGATCCAACATCTGACAGGGATTCATGGCTCTGTGCTCTCGCGATCCACACAATCCTAAGTCTTTAGTCCCGGGTAACCGACTGGAAGGATCATAAGGCAGAATGACCGCTTGTTGTCAATCATCCATTCCCTTACTCTATCCTTCCATTAACACTCGATCTAACGGTAAAGAAGGATCCCGAAGGATCCTTAGATCTACGACCCACATCACTTCGCGAGTTCAACGTTCAGGGATTCCGGTCGATTAACACCCTTTTTCTCCCGGAGTGGTCAGCATCGAACTGACCATGATGTAGATCCAATGGTCAAGGGAGATCTTGAATATCCTTAGATCTACGGCTCACGTTACTTCACGACCGAGAAGTGGATCGAGGTTTAACAAGGGGATGAATCCCACAATAACGAGTAATTGACCGTCAACTGTCGATCAACCGTCAAGTTACCGATCCGACAGGTCACCTTCGACGCATTTAGGACATTGCAATGTTCATTCACCGCGGAGCTTCGGACTCCCGGAGTCCCGAATAACCTAGCTCATTTTTTAGTGTAGCAAAGGGTTCCATGGTCCTGGTCCTATGGAACTTTGTCAAGCTCTAGAGGCTACACTCCTAACTCTTAGCCAAAATTTGGTTAAGGCCGTGAGAATGAGCCCGTGGTCTCTTGGACCACTGATTTGAAGGAAGCGCCTTCCATTCATAAAACTCACGTTCTATAACAGGGAAAGGTATTTTCGAGGGATCTACAGGATTGTAGCGATCCCGTAGAGTCTGTTCAAACTCTAGAACTGTGAAGTTGATCCTTGGGAAAACACCTTGAGGATTTTCCAACCAGCACAGAGGCCAAACGTGTCATCTTACAACCATTCAAATGCAACAATTTATAGAAGAACAATAAGCATTATTACCATCAATTAAATGCGAGGCACATTTTGACACAATATCATGCCATCTGTAACACCCCCGACCATCAACCTATGTCGGGTAACGCTACCTAATCAACTGTATCTTTGCTTTTCTGCTCTGATACCATTTTATAACATCCACGGCCACTCAAGCTGGGCCATGCTACCCCAGACACACGCGGTCTCAAGCTCTGTTATAGGTAATTAAAATTGTCCATGCCCAGACATAGACCTGCTAGGCAATGGTAGACAGAGCTCTTTGCGGAATAGATCACATATAAACTTAACAGAAATAAATAGAGATAACATGAAAACATACATGCAGCGAAACACATGATATTATTACAAGAATCATAGACATGCACTAAAATGCATCATTTAACCATTAAGCACATAAATGATACTTATTTCTTAATTGTAGTGCACCGACTGCATGCAGACCTTCCACATACATGCAACGAAACACATGATATTATTACACGAATCACAAACATGCACTAAAATGCATCATTTAACCATTAAGCACAAAAATGATACTTATCTCTTAATTGTAGTGCACCAATTGCGTGCAAACCTTCCACAACCCTCCCAACCTTAGACCATGTTGCTCATCACTCTCAGCAGTGGGTCACCCCCGAGCAAGAACTAAACTCCACCGGGCAAGGGATTCCTAGGCTAGGCAAGGACAACAGGAAGTTGCACAGTACAACAGGAAGGATTTCCTCCAAGGAGCCACTTACGCCCACCACTCACAAACTCTCATTCCCCACATGCTTGTCCCACCCCTGGAGTATACACCTTCACTGTCACACAGTCCATCGACTTCTCTACCTCCCTTTCCGAGGCTTCAACAACAGGTCGAGCGGAGTTCTCAGAGCTCTGTAGCTGCTACTGGACTCCCTCCAAGAGAACTCACTTCCTCAGCACACTCTCACTTGGAGAGAGTTGCTCACAGGCTTGACAACCTACTTCTTTAATCACAACAACCTATCTCACCTCGAAAGATTAGCTCAAAGGTCTGATAGCCTGCTTCTTCTATCCACGGGCCTGACAACCCGCTTCTTCACTCTCGCTTCTCAACACACGGGCAAGGTGATGACAGCAATAGAAACTAGACGTGCAAAAATGGTGAAACACAGGCAACCCGCAGGGTACGGGTTGAGTAAGATATCAGTTCGAGCTTGTTGCAGAGGTTCAAGATGGTTACGGTTCAACAATGGCGGATCGAATCACTATGTGCTTGCTCCGTGCGTGGGTGAATCTGGGCAACGGATGGTCAGCAAGGTCCGAATCCTAAGAATGGTGAGAATCCCCCCCATAAATCTGCATACGTCTTGGATGACACTTGGCTCTCCAGGAGCATGTTCCTCTCCACTTGGAACTCGTTCCTCTCCCTAAAGGAACTTAGGATAACTGGGTTTATTTACAAACTTTAGTAATTTAAGGAAATACATTATAACATTCCTTTGGGTTAAGCCCTCAAGCTTAGCCCCTTTTCCTAGTCTCTCAACCCCCCCTCCCTTACCAATCCTAGTGGAGCTTAGTCCCCCATACTCTTTCTTTGTGGTCGGTCTACACGCATCGATGTTGTTATATTAAAAATATGAATATTTACATGTACAAAACAGGCTTCTGGCCTTTAATATCTAGGCTCTTCGGTTTAATAAACACATAAGCCTACCGGCTTATAAGTACTTGGCTCACTAGCCTACAAAACATGTTACATTCATAATTACAACCGAGGCTCGGCCTTGGGATATTACACCATCGTCCTCCTATATCCAAGATATGTATATCACAAATATAAGCATTCAAATCATGCATTTCAATTCAAGTGCACAGGGTATATGAAATACCTATCTATTACAAGTTACAGCCAACCAACTGACTGTGGGTGTTCTCCTTTCCACCCAACCGTAGGCTCAGAGGCATTCACTTTTAGCACTTTGGCCACCCCCATGCCAAGCCATGATATCACTAGGGAAACTTCTAAAAATTCTCAAAGATCCTCTCTCTGTCACAACCTCTGCGAGGTTTACCAAGTGCTCCCTCAACATCAAGCTCGCGACCTTCTTCTCAGGTCAGGTTTTCTGGGTTCTCTTTCCAAACTCAAGAAAGGTATCGAGGAGGTTACTCTCCTCCACCTCTCTGGCAGCAGTAGAAGTCTCACTTCTTCCCCACTGAGCTCAAGACCTCCACGGGGTTTATCAGATGCCTTCCTAGCTAGATTTCCTCTGTGCAAGAGAGTCCCTTCACAAGCTACACTGTCCCTCGACACCCTCTCCTTCCAACACCGATTTCTTTCCAGCCAGCACCAAGCTCGCGACCCTCTTTTGCTCTAGTCTGGGCTTCGGTCTTCTATGCTCCAATTCAAAACTCTTCCACGAGTTCTTTGATCTTTCTATTGCACGTGCTCGTGCATTCTTTTTCAGCGATTCTCTTCCTCAAAGACCAAAATCCTCCTTTGTTTCTCTCCTATAACGAGAACAACTTATTCTTTCAGTTATTCTCTAAATTGGAGTGTCCCACGCGCTCTCTTCTTTCTCTGGTATCTTTCTTCTCTTGCACACCCTCTCTCTTTTCTCCCCAGCGAGGCACTGGGCCTGTCCTATTCCTTCTGTCAGAAGGAACTCAGGTCAATCTGGTCCTACAGGAAACTGCACTCTGTGGTACTTTGGGCTGACAATTTTTTGTTTCCTCAGCCAGATCCTCCATGCTTCCACTCAATGGGGTAGTTGATTGTTCAACCACCAGGGATTTTCTCATTAACTGATTTTTCCTTGGGATCAAGATGAGGCTTATTATTTCAGCAAAGAGAATTTAGGTCATTTTGACATAATGAACCCTCTCTATAGTTTCCTCACTCTTTCCTCTAGTAATATCATAGCCAATACTTCAAGGCTTCACCCCCATAGTCAGTTGTTTCCTCTAGTAATATCATAGCCAATACTTCAAGGCTTCACCCCCATAGTCAGTTGTTGGCAATCTAAACAATAATAAAACATTTACATTGTTCACATGCCATAGCATGGTAATCATAATTAATGATTAATTACAAGCTGGAGAAACAAAGATATTTCAATTCATTATATAGATTATATAGATTGAACCTTCAACAAGGCAGTAAAAAGGGTGGTTGTGCATTCAGAGAGCACAAATTCCCTTAAACGCCAACACACCATAAATCCAAGACTACAAGATAAAGAGATAACACAACTAAATATCTTCAATAATATCAATTGAAGAGATAACAACCATAAATCCAAGAGGTGATAACACAACTAAATATCTTCAATAATATCAATTGAAGAGATAACAACCATAAATCCAAGCGGTTTTGGCCAGACTGTTATCAATTGAAGAAATAAAAGAGGGCCTACAATGCATGACACCCATCACTAAGAGCTAACACAAGCATTCTCTATGTTTGTGTGAATGAATAAATGTCTCATGTATCTGGCTGATCATAGTTTTATATTTCAATGTCAAACGTCATACTTTGTAGATCTCGTGTTAATTAAGAGTTAGATGTGTTTGCATATTTAACATTCAGCTGTCATTTGGAGGTAAAACAAATGTTGATAAAATATCTGTTAAACTCTAAGTTTCTCCTAACCATCCAACGGTGCGGTTAGAGCCATTCTCAAACCCTGTTAATTAAGAATGAGACGTTTGCGAATTTAACATTCATCTGTCATTTGGAGGTAAAATAAATGTTGATAAAATATCTGTGTAACTCGAAGTTTCTCCTAACTATCCAACGAGGCGGTTAGAGCCATCCTCAAACCCCAACCCCTAAGAGAAGTAAATAAATTGTAAAACAACATAACTAAAATAAATTGATTTTGCCTATTGAACAGATAACATACCATATATCTAAGACTACAAGATAAAGAGAGAGGAGGAGGAGATAGTCCAACCAAATGAGACAACTCCTGGAAATCCAAGCCAAACCTAACCAAGTTTATCCTAACTATCCAACGAGGCGGTTAGAGCCATCCTCAAACCCCAACCCTAAGAGCCATAAGTAAATAAATTGTAAAACAACATAACCAAAAGATTTTGATTTTGCTCATAACCAAAAATGGGTGATGAAGTTCGCTCATAATTATTGTATGATAAGGTACTTCAAATTCTTGAGTATATGCTCACTCCCACTAGTCCCAATAAGCTTCGGATGCAAATATCCCTACAAGACTATACTACAATATTCATTGATCAAATTGAAAAGTCCAAGTCTAAAAAAACTGATAAAAAACTGATCATGGTTTGCAATAGTGAAGAGTTTATTAAATTACTCTTTAGAAGACTACACTACAATAGTGAAGAGTTGATTAAATTACTCTTTAGAAGACTATACTACAATATTCATTGATTAAATTGAAAAGTTCAAGTAAAAAAAACTGTTCATGTTTTAGAACAATGAAGAGTTTATTAAATTGCTCTCTCACATGCATAACAATTAACAAGTTCAAAAAACTGTTCATGTTTTGGAACAATGAAGAGTTTATTAAATTTCTCTCACATGCATAACAATTAACAAGTTCAATAAGAAAAAGAAACTGTTCATGTTTTATAACAATGAAGAGTTTTAACTCCATTAAATTGCTCTCTCACATGCATAACAATTAACAATTGCAAAATAGAGATGGTTTATAAAGCATGGTTTATAAAGCATTACCTGCACCAAAATGTTAATTGCAAAATAGAGGTGGTTTATAAAGCATTACCTGCACCAAAATCTTTACCAATCCACAATTTTTCTGGAAACCAATTATTAGAAACCAATTATTATGGAAATCACACAGATAACAACCCGGGGATAAAGACGGCCTACAATGTATGACACTAAGAGTCGGCAATGTTAATCTGAAGCAAGGGTCGGCAATGACATCACATCAACTCCATGACTTGCAAAAAAGCATTCATTACATATTGAACCTTCAACAAGGCGGTAAAAGGGTAGTCGTTCATTCAGACAGCACAGATTCTCTTAAAGGCTGCTTCAAATGGTCTTGCAGCCTGCGACCTACTTCATCCATAAGGTTCATGCCGCTTGCCATTTATTAGAATTTATCAGCCCACACAGTTTGTTAAGAAATAGACTTTTCAGAATCCTCACACAAATGGAGGGTCAACTCCGCCAACCAGCAACCAACTTGAATACAATCCAAATCATTACAACTTTTTGGAAATTTTCATGTTTAACCGTGAAAACAAAACGTAACATCTTGTAAAATATATAACCGGATATAATTACATGTGATTACGGATATAATTACATGTGATTAGCCAGAAGGATTTCTTGAAGCACCAAGCAATGTGAAAGTCCTTAAAGATATAAATTTGTCAATGTTGCATAGTTATGTACATTTGCACTCAAACCACTTCAACCTAGAACAATTCACATGAGCTGTTAAATGTCCATCCCTTATAATCTTCTCCCCGTTCTTATTAATCCAGAAGAAATCAGACATCCCTGATCTTGGGCTTGGGTTCTGGCTGAGGATGATGTGTCTTCTTTGGACTCGGTGGATGAGAACTGAATTTACGAACAAGGACTTTAAAGCAGGGAATAAAAACAACATACAGTACAACCAAGATGAAGGGAGCTGTTACCGCCCAACCAATCAGCTGCCAATGAGGGAAGAAAAATTATCAGCACTTCATATATAAACTCCAATACTGAAAGTGAAGCTTCAGTAACATGCAATCCTGACAAGTACATTTACCACGTGCAAGACTCCAAGGAGAACATCACGAGAAGCTTGACCAGTTATGACCATCCTCAGTGCATCTGAAGACAAAGCAAAATGAGCCCCGCCAGAGATGATTTCACCAAGACGCAAGAAAGGCACCACCAAACTACATAGCAGGATAGAGACCGATGACATTAGGCAAACTGTTGTTCTCCAAATGTCCTGCAGCTTCAACTATTAACACGGAAAAGAGAAAAAGGGATATCATCTAGCCTTCGTTGATCATGGGAAAATCTCCCTGCTAAAAAAAATTGTCCTCACCTCAGCTCTATGGGCATGGCAACAAAGTTGGCAAGCATCAGAGTCGGTGTGTGAATACTGGATCCAAGCAAAGCAGCAGCAACCCCACATAGTATCACTGTTGTACCTGCTTCCAAGGGCATAATCAAACTTGTATGAACTAATAATAATACATGAAGAATGATACAACATGGAACCAAAGGGCGGTCATACAGGTTACCTCTCCTACACAAGCAAGGAGGGGTAGAGATTCCCACATCATGGAACCAAAGGGGTCATGAAAAAGCAAGGAGGGGTAGAGATTCCCACATCATAGAACCAAAGGGGTCATGAAAGGAGAACTAGCATGTTTGCTTTGGCTCTAGGTTCAAAAGAATCAAGAGGTATTCAACATGCATGGCCTAAGCTATTAAATACTACCAACTCCATCGTTTCCTAGTATTAACACTGCACTCCATGGCGCTACCTCAGCAAGAATACAAGATAGATTTGACTGAGACGCTAGTGGTTGGCAATGCCTACTATTCATAACAATCCAATCCCACTGAAACCACTTGGGTTGACCATAGAGCAAATAACCTAATGCCAAAGGAGGGCATATATGTCAAAGAGGAAACACAGCAAGAGGTATAGCTCAAGCTTACCATGGTTCCCTTTTTCTTTTGCATTTTATTAGTAAAACCAAATCTAATTAATAGTCCTCTTTTCTTTGTTTTAGAAAAGTGCATATCAGACCTAGCTTTAGGCCCATATTCAATGGGCCCAATGCAGCTTTAGCCCTATACCCACAGGAATGCACGCTGTAAAATGCACCTCACTTTTCTCCAATCTCTCCAAAAGACCAAATCTCTCCAAAAGACCAAAAAGACCAACAGGAATGCACGCTGTAAAATGCACCTCACTTTTCTCCAATCTCCTGTAAAATGCACCTCACTTTTCTCCAATCTCTCCAAAAGACCAAATCTCTCCAAAAGACCAAAAAGACCAACAGGAATGCACGCTGTAAAATGCACCTCACTTCTCTCCAAAAGATCAACATCCATTAAACTTTCCTTGAAAATATTTCATAATACTATATTCTATTCAATTCATCATTAGAATGGAACTGTATTACATACCGCAAATGGGAAAAATACCCAAGGTAATGCCCAAAGCTGAAGACAGGGCTAATTGCTTTGGCTCTGCACCCCTGCTCACATAAATGCCAATCCCCCATCACTGATCAGGCAAACTCACCAGAAGATGAAAACCACGCCAACAAGATCTATGGATTCAATCATTAAACAAAATGAACAATCCAAAAATCTTTCAGATTCAAGGCGTTACTCTATAGCTGGTTCTATTAAGCAAATCTCAGACTAATGCCCACAAATCAGAACCCTACTTCAGTAAAACCAACAAACAGTGGGAACCCATCCAATCCTCGGAACTTAGATTACCCCTTAAAATCCAATAACCAATGATTTCAAAAAATACCTATTAGGCCCAATAAACAAAAAATGCCCATAGGCAAAGGCATTGAATACTGAAAATCAAAGGTTTCAAAAAATACCTATTAGGCCCAATAAACAAAAAATGCCCACAGGCCCGGGCATCGAATACTGAAAATCAAAGGAACAGCAGTAGGAGGAGATCGGAGACGTACTTTTTGAGAATTACGAGAAGAGGATCTAGCTTGCCACGAGCCCAACCAGCCCATCCAGGTCCTGGACTACCCATCTCCCCACCGTCCTTCTCCACCTGAGCTATATCTGCTCTGCAATCTTTGACTCCTTACAACAACCTCCCTCACGATATGTTGTTCTGTACAGCACAATGAAGGACAAATTTATAAAATATCCACCCGGGGGTATGAGTTTATATAGGCATGGGGTATTCCCCGTGGCATTTTCACGATACTTCCGTCCGTTGCAAGTAAAGAGCGCAACCTGGCCTCGGGTATGGAGATCAAATGGTCAATTTGAGTGTAGTAGTATGACGTAAAATATTGATTTGGGAATATCGTGTCTGTAGTTTTTTTATATTTCTATATTATTGAGCTAATGGTCACATTATGTGGTATGTGGTCATGAGGTTTGGTTAAATTGAGGTGTCATAGCTAATGTAGTAGTATTTAGTTTTATGTATGGATTAAGGTTAGATGTTACTTGTAAGTATATAATCTTTTATTATAGCCTCAACAATGATTATTATGAGATATTGGTTTACTTGAAGCTACTATGTAGGTTGAAATTGCCTTCTGGTTTTAAAGACTTATTTTTTTTTTTGATTTGCTAAGGTTTATCTTCCTTGGACATAAGGAAATAGGGAATGGCCCAAGATCCAAAGGCATCTCACTGGAGCAAAAGTCTACCCCCCTTATGGACCACCAATGGGTAATTTCAAGTAGCATGATTTTCCTTGAACAACGATGATGAGTCAACGCACATTTGCAAGTAATAGCCAATGATGTTTGTCCTTATTGTTGGCTGACAATTGAGTTATGATAGGTTTTTCCGTCTTCAAAAGAAGAGTTAATAAGCATATAAACTTGGGTTCTTGAGTATGACCTAACATTGCTTTTCATTGCCAAAGTGCTCACTTGGTAGGGGTGTTGCGGTGAAATCTCTTAAATGAGAGCTTTTACTATTAACTAGTCTCGCAGATACTAAAATCTGTGTCTTTCTTGGCAAAATGTGAGGTTATCAAGACATCACCCAACTTTCATTATCACTGGGAAGCGATGTGCCCTAGAGGGGTTAAATGCACATCTCTTGATCAAACTTCTTAGGTATTAGATGATTCAGGCACTTGCACTAGTTTAGGCAAAGTTATCATATTGCGTTGATGATTATTGACAAGTTTTCCCTACTTTAGATAAATAAATAAAATGCACGAACTCAACATTTTCATTAAGGTAAAGCTATACTTTATTTCACTGATTTTTTCAAAATTTTGACCATATGGATCATCTTAAAATAGACCAAAACCCATAAGGATAAAGTTTATAGTCGAAATTCTCATTCATTGAGTGGAGTTATGACTTTTGTCAAAATTCTTATTGAATTTGGGAGATAATTTCACTCGTAAAGCAAAGAACTTTATCCACTTAATAATTTACTCATTTTTATACAGTTATTGAGTAATGTTTTGGAAACAAGTGATAAATGACAATAAAAAAAGCCCCAATTTTTATGAAAATTTTAACTTTGATCATGGTGTCATTATGATCACATATGTTAATAAGTGTGTTTGCTTCGAGGTTTTTTAACCCTTCAAGGGTCTATGACAAGGGTGCCCTTTTTCTTCATTATTGTTTTTCATAATAGCTAAAAGGTTAAGCAGAGCAATTATAGAAGTTAAAAGAATAGGGTCAATATCTAGTATAAAAATGGGAAGAGATCTAAATTTATCTCAATTTCTATTTGTGAACGATGTCTTGTTATTATTAGTCCCTGTCGTAGGCATAAAGGGATTATAGCGACTCTCACCCTGGCAACAAAGATTGAACTCATGGGTTTATGGGCGACTCTCACCCTGGCAACAAAGGCTAAACTCATGGGTTTATGGGCGACTCTCACCCTGGCAACAATCTGGTCGCTCAATAAATTACAAATCCTTGGGGATTTGAAAGTAATTATTGACTGGATTAATAAAAAAGGTAACCTCCAAGCAGTGAACATTGATTGTTGGAAACAAAAAACGAAGGATTTGGCAATTTTTTTTAAAGATATTAGTTTCCAGCATATATATAGGGACCATAATAAAGAGGCCGACTCACTTTCAAAGAGGGCGCTTAAAGAAATCGAAGGAAGGCTTTCGGTTTACCACTGGGACAATGGGAAAGAACACCCTCTTTCTTTCCTTAACATCTTTGAAGTGTGAGTAGGGCGAGGTCCTTGTGGAGTGATAGCAGTTTGCAAGCCACCTGCTCAGAATTTCCTTCCTCTTACAATTCCAAGTTGCACTTATTTTGTTTGAACAGTTTTTCGAGCCACTGGTGTTTATTCCCAGAACTGTCTTTTCCATGTACTTTGGGTTGTTCTTACTCTGCTTTCTTTCATAATCTTTTTTCTGAATTTGTAAACGAATTTATACTCTATATAAATTTGAGATAATTTTTTCTTGGAAAAAAAAAGGGACTATAGCGATTGATAATTCGTTGACCTCGTATTACTTTGTCCTTTGACCACAAATATTTCCATATTATCTATTGTTGGAACCAGGGAACTAAAATCATCGATTTTTATATAGTAAAAAGTACCATATATGTCATGATCTGATTGGACAACGGATTGGAGGTCTTATTGCTGGCTTCACTATTCCCAATGTTATATATGTTGGCATATCCAAAGTATTTGATCGTATATGGTCTTTTTGAATCATATATTTTCTTATGCATTGCTGGAAGGTGGATTAATGCTAGCATTAGTTCGAATGTTTGGCTTAGCATTTTCTGCTAGCTAAATTTATGCCAATGTTTGATATGCTAGCATATCCAAAGTTTTTCCTTCGAATACATTCTCTACTTTCGAACTATTGTTACATAAATTATAATAAATTTATTTTGGTACGTTAGAGACCTGCCACATTGCATTTTTTCTTAAATGTTTACAGAGCATTTCTGACAGACTTAAATGTTTACCTAACATGCTTGGCAACATTGAATGTTTACTTAGCAGGCCTGTTACAATACATTTTCTTCCATTTTATTTTATTTTATATGCAATGTTCTTTACAGTCAATTTGGGCAATATTGTGCTTCAACGACATTGTTGCTTCACTGGTCCATGCTTGTTTCTTGCATCTCCGTTGATTTATTATTTTCCTGTTGTTCTGGTTGTTCTTGTTTGCATGTTCGTCTTGCTGCAGTTTGCACGTTTGGGGTTCTGCAACCGCAATTGGAACTTCGTCATTCCTGGTGGACTGGTTGTTGCTTGCTTCTTTGTTCACTGGATGTTGTTTATTGTTGTTTTCTTCGAATTTGCAGGGTTCGGGTCCTACGACTGCAGTTGGGCCTTTTGGTGGTTCTTAACTGGTTTCTTGTTTGTTGCTTACTCTTCTTTGCCTAAGGTTTGCAATGTTGGGGTGTTGCATTCGCAGTTGGATCCGTTGTTACATTGTTTTGTAGTTGACTGCCCATAAAATACTATTAAGATAAAATAACATACAAAAATTTGTAGTCGATGTAAATTGCATATGTTCGTCTTGTTGTAGTTTGCACGTTTGGGGTTCTGCAACCGCGATTGGAACTTCATCATTCCTGGTGGGCTGGTTGTTACTTGCTTCTTTGTTCCCTGGATGCTTTTTATTATTGTTGTCCTGCAGCTACAGTTGAGCCTTTTGGTGCTTCTTAACTGGTTGTTATTTGTTGCTTGCTCTTGTTTGCCTAAGGTTTGCAATGTTGGGGTGTTGCATCCGTAGTTGGATCTGTTGTTACATTGTTTTGCAATTGACTCCCCATAAAACACTATTAAGATAAAATAACATACAAAAATTTGCAGTCGATGTAAATTACTTCTCTTCCGCCTTCAACCAGAGTTTGTCGGCCTCAAACTATATTTCATAACTAGCGATGTTTTTTCCATGGTTTATGTCTTACTGTGGTTTCATAGTTATGAGAGTAAGTTTTGTTGTGAGAGAGATATAGTTGTTCTCTCCCTTTTTTTTTCCTCTTTTAAACTGCATTTTTGCTTCTATACTTTCTCACGTTTGTGTGCTTGCGGGTTCCCGGTGTGGCAAACTGACAAATCGTTACTGACCGACCGCCGTTTGGTTGCATACTTAACCAATTTTATGGACGCGGCTTCGCGGATAGGTGCTATCGAACTATGGTAGCTCGTGTTTGGTGTATACATCTTGCACCCAGAACTTTCGTGCTCTACAATTCGACCCCGCACTCCTCGAACTCGCAATCGTGCCTTTGCCTACGATGAGTTTGTCTATTCGGCCTACATTTCCATACTTAATCGAGTTTTCAAAGTTTGGCGGGTTGACGCCTTTGCGGGTTCAGAAAAGTTTAAAAGCATTTGTCGCTCCCCTCCATCCCCGCTACCTTCCACCCTTCCCAATAGACATTAATTATGCTTTCAAAAGTCACAATCGACCAGACAGGTTCAAAAAGATTGCCTTTAATAAGCGGAAAGCTCGAGGACATCTCCCATTAAAATGAATAGACAGATGAATATTATGGGATCTGGTAATTTCTTTTGCCTGCATTTGAATTTGCAAAAAAAAAAAAAATATTGGCTCTTTTAGTTTTTTAAAGGCTTCATCATAGTAACAGTGCAGTACTGTACTAGCTCGCTGTCATCCACGAATGTGTCACCCATAGAGGCCTTGACGTCATGTCCCTCTTTAATATTGTGCATATGTTAGATGTCAGATTTGAGAATCTGCTCGGATATGGGAATGTTAATACGTGGTATTAGTCACTATTCAGTGTACATATTCGAAAAGATTGGCATTAATAAGTAAAAATATCGAGAACATATGTCATTAAAACGAATTAACCCAAAATCTACGGAAGATCATACTATCATCCTCCAACGTTGCTTTTAAATACTTATTGCCATTTCTCTCTATCATCAAAGAGTTGGGCTTTAGGGTGCCTTCGTTCTAATCTTCCTGGTCATGGACATGTAAGACAACTTAGAGATGCGATTGAGGCCCAAATGAAAGAAGAGAGACTGGTTTTATGTGACGTGAGCTTTGAGCCAAAAAAAAACTCTGTTATCCAACAGAAACTCGGACAGGGGGAAAAAAAAGAACAAGTATCTTTTGGTTGGTGTTCTCCCTGCATTTGATGCTTTGGTTGGTTGAAAAGCCTGCCTGGAGATTTGTTTGTTGATCTTCTTTGTTTTCTTGCTAGGAGATGTAATGGATTTTCAGGTCACGTGCAAAATACTTTTTCGTTGAAGTATATAGTTTCTTCCAACAACACAGATTTGGCAAGTGTATCAAATTTTGCAGATCGCATAAGAATTTGTCTTCGTCAGGGGCGTCGCACTTACCGTGGCTTGCAAAGTGGTCTGTGATGTTTGTAAATGACGTGAAATATTACTCCATTCGTGAATGTACTCAGAAACGGGTAACAAAAATTGTATGGGTGGATAAAAGGACATATTATCACTACAAAAGTTTCTATTTCAAAGTTTGTTGAGCTACTTCTGGGTGTGGTAACATACTTGACAGAAAGCCATGTTCTTTGTCAAAGTTTGTTTGCTTTCCTCTGGATGTAGTTACAGACTCCACATATTTGGCGTCAACTCTGAAAATTCCAGACCTTTCTATAGGCTTCCCTATCTGCCACCACTATGACAAAATATATATTCTGATGCGATCTGCAACATTTGATACACTTGCCAGACCTGTGCTGATGCAATCTACAACATTTGATACACTTTCCATACATGTGCTGCTGGAAGAAGTCATGTACTTCAAAAGAAGAACATTTTGCAGCTGGCATGGACGTTCCTTCCAATTTACTGTAATAAAACAAATAAGTTCAACATACAAATCTTCAGGCAAGCTTTTCAACCAAACAGATGATCGAATACAGGGAGAATAACAGTCACAACATACTTGAAATTTTTTCTGTCCCATAGTTGATGTCACATAAAACGACTCCCTCGACTTTGAATTGGGCCTGAATCACATTTCTAAGTTGTCTCAGATGTCAATGGTCAGGAACATTACAAGGAAAGCACCTTAAACCCCAAGTTTTCGACAGTAGAGGGAAACTAATACTTAACAAAGAATGAAATGTTGAATAACTAACCAATGCAAGAAGCCCATATCTAGAAGAGACAAGCTATTAAAAAAATTGGGATAGATCTAGTTGGCAGCACCAATTAAGTCCAAGACCTGAAATTGATATTCAACTTATTTTTTACAAATAAAGGATTTGATTGTCAAGAAAACTGTCAACAAGCTTCATCATTGTACATATTTTTTATTGGTTGGCAGTAGGCCAAATCGCAATCATTATGGAAAATAATCTCAGCTGTATTTTGTAACCCATCTTATTTGAATACAAAATATTTGTGGTTTTTTTTTTATGGTGTTTTCCAATCTCTGGTATTGCTTTTCATTTTATTTTGTACCTTTTTTTCATGTGTGTTGTTAAACATGGACGACAAGCTTTTCTTTCTGCTGCCCAACACTTCAATTTAAATAAAGGCTACTATGTTTTTTGCTTACATTTTACATGGAAGAATAATTTGTCATAGGCCATACTTATGTGGCGCCGACCCTATACTTAAAGAAAGAAATTGGAGGACCCATCCTGCTTTCATTCTTTCGGTCCTGTAAATAGAATGAATTAATGAGTTACAATAAGGCAACTCAAGTGTTAACGCCTTGTTCATGTTTAATATCTTGCATATATTGCAACTTCTTCTATTTCATAATATCCGTGCATATATACTAATATGAGTACTATTGGAATAAATATAAAAACTTCCTCTTAGCCAAAACTTAGCCAATTATCTGGCCACCGGGTCCCGGTTTTGCAGTATTCAACAACTATGTTCTTTGTTCCGTCATATACATCTTGTAGCCAAAGAGCTTCCGTGATATGCAATTTATGCTTTAACTAATGATAACTCGCCTCCTGACCACCGGGCCCCGGGTTTGCGATATCCAACAACTATGTCCCTTGTTCCGTCATATACATCTTGCAGCCAAAGAACTTTCGTGATCTGCAACTTATGCTTTAACTAGTGATAACTCACCAGGGGTTCGAAACAACTATGTCCCTTGTTCCATCATATACATCTTGCAGCCAAAGAACTTTTGTGATCTGCAATTTATGATTTAACTAGTGATAACTCACTAGGGGTTCGAAAAGCTTGGCATTAATAAAGGAACAACCGATTTTCTTCTCCGGGATACTTAGCCCTTTTCCCTGCCCTTTTCCCCTTTTCTTCTTCCCCTCTATTATCACTTTTTGGTTATATAGTTAGTCGCCTTTCTATCATCGCAGATTCTAGGGTTGGTCAGATGACATATCTTCATCTCCATCTATATCCTCACATGATGAATCCGACCGACTGTTGTTCCTTTCCATACTTAGCCAATCTTATGGCCGTGGCTATCGGGTTGGCGCTTTCAAATTCTGATGCTTCTTGTTGCATTATATACATCTTGCAATCAAAATTTTTGTGGTTTCAACGAAATTTGCGAACCGAAGAGCATCTTGCAAATTGGGAGATGATTTGCATTTGAAACATAAATAATCCATGACTATATATTAGTATGAATACTATTCAAATAAATATCAAAACTTTCTCCATTAATACATATTAGTATGAATACTATTGAAATAAATATCAAAACTTTCGCTTGGCCAATACTTAGCCAATTATCTGGCCACCAGGCCCCGGGTTCGCGGTATCCAACACCTATGTCCCTTGTTCCATCATATACATCTTGCAGCCAAAGAAATTTCGTGATCTGTAGTTTATGCTTTTACTAGTGAGAACCCAATAGGGGTTCGAAAACATTGGCATCAATAAACGAAAAAAAATGGATTTTGACTGTCAGATACTTAGCCCTTTTCCCCTTTTCTTTTTCCCGTCCATTATCACTTTCTAGTTATATACTTAGTTGTATTTCTATGATCACGGGTTGCAGGGTTGGCGGGCTAACATATCTTCATCTTCATGTATATCCTGACATGACGAATCTGACCAACCACTGTTCCTTTCCATACTTAGTCAATTTTATGGCCACGGTTGCCGTGTTGGCGCATACGAACTCGCCTTTTATTCTTTCCATTCATTATCGCTTTCTGGATATATACTTAGTTGCCTTTCTATGATATTCGGTTCCAGGGTTGGCAGGATGACATGTCTTCATCTCCATCTATATCTTCACATGACGAATCCAACTGACCGTTGTTCCTTTCCATACTTAGCCAATTTTATGGCCGCAGTTATCGGGTTGGCGCTTATGAACTTGGCTATTTATTGTTCCGTGATATACATCTTGCACTCAAAACATCCATGATCTACAATTCCACCATGCATTCCTCGTATACATTAACTTCGTTCAAAGTATTTGTCGCTGCCTTCCATCCCCACCAACTTCGCGTCCTTCCTGATATACATTAACTGTGCTCTTACTAGTGACAACTCGACACATTGGTACGAAAGAATTGGCACCCGCTCCTCTGCCATATACAAATTGACTACCGGACTCTGACATCGTCCCCTCTTCCGTGTTACACATTATGCATTCAAATGTTCCGAGCTATACAATTTGGCCGTATGGGCCTTGCGTCTTTTGGTGAAACCTTGTCACCCTATTTTGGATCCTCGTGTTGGCGGGTTCACGAAAACTCCAATTCCTAGTCACTGTTTCCTGTTCTACCCATCCTCCTACTTCTTTCCAGATATGCAACACCAAAGGTTTAATACTAAAATGGCATCATACAACAACCGTAAAAATTGTCATTAATAAGCAAAAGTCTCGACAACCAACCATCCCTACAGAACTTGTCTAGAAACATGCAAAGAAGATCTTGTCAGGTAATGGCAAAGCTATTACAAATTTAAATATATTAGCGAAAGAAAGTCCCGGCCAACGTTTCTGTGTTCTATACTTGCACACTTTTTCGATTGCAGGTTCCCAGATTGGCAGCCTTAAAATTGTGTTTCGAATTTTCCGTGAGCTGCAAACAGTGCCCCAAATTCCACAATATACAATTTGTCCGCAGGAATGTATACAAACTCTTAATTCTCCTATTCCCCCCCCTCTATTATCCCTTTGTCATTCTATGTTTAGTCACAACTATATGATCACGACCTCATGGATTAGCAAATTGGCAACTCTTTATCTATATATTCACACCATGAGCCCGACCGACCACGATCCCTTTCAATACTTAGCCAATTATCTAATCACCGGGTCCCAAGTTTGCGGTATCCAACACCTATGTCCCATGTTCCGTCATATAAATCTTGCACCCAAAGAACTTCCGTGATCTGCAATTTATGCCTATACTAGTGATAACTCGGCAGGGGTTCGAAATGATTTGCATTAATAAGCGAACAGTAGATGTTCTTCTATGAGATACTTATCCCTTCTTCCCTTGTCTTCTTCTTGTGTATTATCATTTTCTAGTTATATAATTAGTTGCCTTTCTATGATTGCAGGTTACAACATTGGCATGTTGACATATCTTCATCTCCATCTATATCCTCACATGAAGAATCCGACCGACCGCTGTTCCTTTTCATACTTAGCCAATTTTATGTCCGTGGTTGTCAGGTTGGCGCTTTCAAACTCTGTTGCTTCTTGTTCCATGATATACAACTTGCACTCAAGTATTTCGTGATCTACAATTCCACCATGGACTTCTTAGTCCTTTTTCCCTTTTCTTCTTCTTGTGTATTATCACTTTCTGGTTATTTACTTAGTCGCCTTTCTATGATCGTGGGTTCCAACGTTGGCGGGCCGACATATCTTCATCTTCGTCTATATCCGCACATGACGAATCCGACCGACCACTGTTCCTTTCCATACTTAGCCAATTTTATGGCCGCAGTTTCCCAGTTGGCACTTTCGAACTCTGTTGCTTCTTGTTCTATGATTTGCGGTATCCATCATTATGTTCTCTGTTCGCAGTATCCAACACTTATGTCCCCTGTTCCGACATATACATCTTGCACCCAAAGAATTTCTGTGATATGCAATTTATGCCTTTACTAGTGAGAACTCAACAGGGGTTCGAAAGGATTTGCATTAATAAATGAACAATGGATGTTCTTCTGTTAGGTACTTAGCCCTTTTTCCCTTTTCTTCTTCCCGTGTATTATCGCTTTCTAGTTATTTACCTAGTCCCCTTTCTATAATCGTGGCATCTCCATCTATATCCTCACATGATGAATCCAATCGACCGTTGTTCCTTTCCATACTTAGCCAATTTTATGCCCATGGTTTCCGAGTTGGCGCTTTCGAGCTCTGCTGCTTCTTGTTCCGTGATATACATCTTGCACTCAAAATTTCCGTGATCTACAATTCCACCACGAACTCCTTAGTCCTTTTTCCCTTTTCTTCTTCCCATCTATTATCACTTTCTGGTTATTTACTTAGTGCCCTTTCTATGATCGCGGCTGCCAGATTTGGTGGGCTGACATATCTCCATCTCCGTCTATATTCTCCCATCATGAATCCCACCCACCGTTGTTCCTTTCCATACTTAGCCAATTTTATGGCTACGGTTGCCGGTTTGGCGCTTCCGAACTCTATTGCTTCTTGTTCCGTGATATACATCGTGCACTCAAAACTTCTGTGATCTACAATTCCATCGCCGACTCCTTGAACTCACAAGCTTCACTCTACCATAGCTCACAAATGTTTCAAAGTATCTTTCATTGCCTTCCATCCCCACTAACTCCATGTCCTTCCTAATATACATTAGTTATGCTCTTACTAGTGACAACTTAGCCAATTTTAGCCATACTTAGCCAATTTTATGCCCGCGGTTGTCAGGTTGGCTCTTTCGAGCTCTGCTGCTTCTTGTTCCGTGATATACATCTTGCACTCAAAATTTCTGTGATTTACAATTCCACCGCGGAATCCTTAGTCCTTTTTCCCTTTTCTTCTTCCTGTGTATTATTGCTTTCTGGTTATTTACTTAGTGGCCTTTCTATGATTGCGGCTTCCAACGTTGGCGGGCTGACGTATCTCCATCTTCGTCTATATCCTCACATGATGAATCCCGCCCACCGTTGTTCCTTTCCATACTTAGCCAATTTTATGGCCGTGGTTGTCGGGTTGGCGCTTTCGAACTTTGTTGCTTCTTGTTCTGTGATATACATCGTGCACTCAAAAATTCTATGATCTACAATTCCACCGCCAACTCCTCGAACTCGTAATCTTCACTCTACCATGACTCGCAAATGTTTCAAAGTATTTGTCGTTGCCTTCCATCCCCACTAACTTTCTGTCCTTTCTAATATACATTAGTTATGCTCTTACTAGTGAAAACTGGACACACTGGTATGAAACAATTGGCATCAGACCCTCCGCAATATACAAATTGACTACCAGATTCCAACATCGTTCGCTCTTCCGTGTTACAGATTATGCATTCAAATTTTCTGAGCGATACAATTTGAACGTTGGGGCCTCACGTCTTCTGGAGAGACCTTGTCATCCTGTTTTGGGTTCCTCGTGTTGACGGGTTCACGAAATGTCCAATTCTTGGACACTGTTTCGGGTTGGCGCTTTCGAACTCTGCTCGTTCTTGTTCCATGATATACATATTGCACTCAAAATTTCCGTTATCTACAATTCCACCGCGCACTCATCCCTTTTTCCCTTTTCTTCTTCCCGTGTGTTATCGCCTTCTGGTTATGTACTTAGTCACCTTTCTATGATCGCGGGTTTCAGCATTGGCGGGCTAACATTCTTCATTTCCATCTATATCCTCACATGACGAATCCGATCGACCGCTATTCCTTTCCATACTTAGCCAATTTTATGGCCACGGTTGCCGAGTTGGCGCTTTCAAACTCTGCTACTTCTTGTTCTGTGATATACATCTTGCACTCAAAACTTCCATCATCTACAATTCTACCGCAGACTCCTCGAACTCGCAAGCTTCACTCTACCACGGTTCACAAATGTTTCAAAGTGTTTTTCGTTGTCTTCTATCCCCACTAACTTCCTGTCCTTCATAATATACATTGGCTGTGCTCTTACTAGTGACAACTGAACACACTGGTAAGAAACAAATGGCATCTGGCCATCCACAATATTCAAATGTTCGGAGTGACACAATTTGACCGTTGGGGCCTCACGTCTTCTGGGGAAGCCTTGTCACCCTATTTTGGATCCTCATGTTGACGCGTTTAGAAAATCTCCAATTCTTAGTCATTGTTTCAGGTTTCCTCTTTCGAACTCTGCTACTTCTTGTTCCATGATATACATCTTATACTCAAAATTTTTGTGATCTACAATTCCACCGCAAACTCCATAGTCCTTTTTCCCTTTTCTTCTTCTCGTGTATTATCTCTTTCTGGTTATATACTTAGTCACCTTTCTATGATCGCGGGTTCTAGCGTTGGCAGTTTGACATATCTTTATCTCCATCTATATTCTCACATGACGAATCCGACCGACTGCTATTGCTTTCCATACTTAGCCAATTTTATGGTCGCGGTTGCGGGGTTGGCGGTTTCAAAATCTCTTGCTTCTTATTCCGTGATGTACATCTTGCACTCAAAACTTCTGTGATCTACAATTCCACCGCGGAGTCCTCGAACTTGCAAGCTTTACTCTACGACAGTTCACAAATGTTTCAAATTATCTATCGTTTCCTTCCATCCCCGCTAACTTCTTATCCTTCCTAATATACATTGGTTATGCTCTTACTAGTGACAACAACACACACTAGTACAAAACAGTTGGAATCTGACCCTCCACAATATACAAATTGACTACCGGGTTCCGACATTGTCCCCTCTTCCGTGTTACAGATTATGCATTCAAATGTTTCAAGCGATACAATTTGACCGTCGGGGCCTCACGTCTTCTGGGGAGACCTTGTCAGCCTATTTTTGATCCTCGTGTTGACGAATTCACGAAATCTCCAATTCTTAGTCACTATTTCGGGTTGGCGCATTCGAACTCTGCTACTTCTTGTTCTGTGATATACATCTTGCACTCAAAATTTTCTTGATTTACAATTCCACCGCGGACTCCTTAGTCCTTTTTCCCTTTTCTTCTTCCCATGTATTATCGCTTTGTGGTTATATACTTAGTTGCCTTTCTATGATCGTGGGTTCCAACATTGGTGGGCTGACATATCTTCATCTCCATCTATATCCTCATATGATGAATCCGACCGACCACTGTTCCTTTCCATACTTAGCCAATTTTATGGCCACAGTTGCCGGGTTGACGCTTTCAAACTTTGCTGCTTCTTGTTCCATGATATACATCATGCACTCAAAACTTCCGTGATTTACAATTCCACTGCGGACTCCTCAAACTCGCAAGATTCACTCTACCACAGCTCACAAATGTTTCAAAGTATCTATTCTTGCCTTCCAGCCCCACTAACTTCTTGTCCTTCCTGATATCCATTAGTTATGCTCTTACTAGTGATATACGAATTGCTCTCTGGACTGTCCTATCATACCCTCTTCGGTGTTATGCGTATTGCACTCAAAAAGTTCCGAGACATATAATTTTACCCTCGCACCCTCACCTCCAACGGTTGTACCTTGTAACCCTATTTTGAAGCTGCTTTTCCCGTCCCAACGACCTCCGTACTTCTTTCTTAGTATGCAATTAGAAACCTTTCATGCTAACAACTGACCATGCAGGAGCCGTCAACATTGTCATTAATGAGCGAAACGCTCGAGGATATCTCCCATTATTACGCATAAAACCAAGATCTGTGGAGAGTTATATTGTCCTTTTCGACTGTTCATCTCAAACACACATCGTTGTGTTGGCTCGTTCAAGATATCTACAATGCTTAATCGCTCATTTCCGTATCCTCCATGTTCGCATTTATATGTATGCAATTACTAGTGTTTAATGTTAACAACGCATCATGCAACAACCATCGAAATTGTCATTAATGAACAAAATTCTCGAGGAGATCCCCCATTCACACGCATTGGACTAAGATTTGCGCAGTGTTATATTATCCCTTCCAACTTTTCATTTCATTCATTGTTTGAAGCAAACAAACGTTCTTGTAGACTTATGGCAGCAGGTCGACAACAATTTTGTCGAGCTACAGTAAATATCTTTAGACATCAGGACCAGAACTTCCAGTGGTCCAGGGCATACTTTTAACTATTCATCCCATTTCTCCCAGAACAAAGTGATTTGGACCTCTGGAATTGCTCGTGCAGGCTGCATCCCTGAGGTTTTATATTGTAAGGAGGTGGTCTCTTGGCGCACTGAAAAATTTATTCAAAGCCAAAGAATTATTCCACTACGCGACCATTCTCCTGTTTCTTTGTGACTTCAGGTCTTCCGCAAGATGTTAAAATTGTTGGAGCCAACATTGACCTTCAGAGGACGAGAATGCAAGCAGTTCCTAGAAAAACATGATAACAGGTTGGACATCTTAGACGAGTTCCTTGAAGACCCGACCACAGTTCCTGAAGATATCAGAAAGTTGCAGGTAAGTTCCTTTAGAAATCCATTTCGGGAAATTGCTTGGCTATTTACATGAATGATGGGACATGCATCCATGACAAGCATTTACCATATAATTGTTTATATTTTGTACTTCACAGTCAAGGAACAATTCATTTTCGATTGGAGGAAGCTAATTTCCATTGAGATTTGTTCCCAGTTGTCATGATTCAAATAATCAAATAAATTTTATATGTCATCCTACTTGATTTTCACAATAGTGCATTGCTGTCCATTTCCAAAACTTTCTCTTTCCAAGCAAATAAGTTGTGGATTCAACCTAGTAACATTCTGGTACCAAGCCCTATGGAGGCACAAGGTCTCCCATTGTTTTTATGAATTTTTTAATGGCTTTGTCTCAGTTTTCAAAGATTTATTGTTAGGGAAGGATGCTCCACGGATGTCTGGCCATGAAACCAAGTTTTTGAACAGGAAGGGCACACTTGAACAAAAGGAAAATCACAGTGTACTAATGGTCTTTGGCTCTAAGGAAAATACTTCTTTCCTTCCATGCCACATCACAGACAAAATGTTTGTTGCAGAAATAGCAAGGCAATACAACCAATGGTTGCATTTTTTCCATGACAAGAAAAAAAAATAGTTCATTCCTATGCCCTGGAAAGTCGGGGACCTCGTGTGTAGAAACATCAACAAGATTGACGAATTTGTCAGCCATTTCAAGAAATTGAACCTAATGCATGCTAAAGGCTAAAAGGGTTCGAACTTAATGGGATTTTTCGAGAACATTTACCGGCAGTTGGCTTTAGCAGCTCTTTTATCCATACACACCTGACCGAGGACAGAGACAATGAAGACACCAATTTTGCTTCTGGTGATTGCGACACAGAGACCTTGAAAAGCACGACTGAATTGTATAGACAACAGGTAAAAGTATCCAGTGAGAAGAATGCTCAGTCCCCCACCAACACTGCCAAGAGCACGACATCATAGAGCATCGCTTCAACGGCCCACCCCAGTAAGAAAGTAACCCATAAATCTTTGAACGGAGGAGGAGAGAAGAACCCTCCTCGCATAAAAATTGATAGTTATTACAAAATTCGATTGACCAAGAAGAGAAAAAACAATGTAGGCCAGGCGGATGAACCCGAAATTGAAAGTGAACAGGTGCAACTTGAAATTGAAACCAAGAACATGCACAAAATTGGGTCGTCCGCAATGGAAATAGTTGAGACCGACAATTTTGACAAAGATGAATCCTTCGTATTCTAGAGCGTTGTTTTTGATAGCCAATCTAAAAATATGGTCATTGAAAAGAGAGATGTAACAAATAGGAAAGGCAAAGCTCGCACAAAGATTAACTTTAATAAAATGTGGTCGTCCCAAATCTCCCTATTTCACCGCATAACCGGTGATGCTCTTCATGATTCCATTGGAGGAATTGAAGCGGAAAATGCCAGACTGAAAGACCGCCTCAAGGAATTTGAAGAGGCTTTCATTGCCACCCCAGAATTTTCCAGTCCTTTAGAAAAAAACGTGCCTGCTACCACTGCAACCAATATGAGAGTATCCTCTACCCTCCTTGCATGCTCTAGAGCCCTTGTAGAGAATAACATCAAGAAAATAATGCAACTAGTTACTGAAGCCTAGGAAACATCACAAAATATAGTTTCCTTCCGAAAGAGGGAAAATGATTTGCTCGAACATTTGGAGGCAAATTTAAAAAATGATCAACATTTTTGTGATCAGGTATTGACCCCTTTTGCCAACCATGCCATCAACACCTCAGAACTGAAAAGAAGACAAGAGAATCTCCCCTCCCCAAAGCGGACCAAAAAAATAAAAACATGTTGGAAAAAGAAAGTTAAGAACCTGCAACTCATTGTCGAATCATGTAAACAAGCCATATCAGAAAAGAAAGAATTATTCACAAGCCTGATCCAAATAGACTTAGCCAGAAGTACCAACGAGTTTCAATACCCAAAATTAATTCTCAAATCCTTGTCAATTACCAAAGAAGCCTTCAATGAAAAACTTGATATTTTAAAGGGGTTGTCTTTCGAATTTTTTTATGGCATAATTGAACATCGTGTAGATGAGCTCGAGCGCTGGGTACTGGACTATTCGACACACAATGAAGAAATTGAACATAGTCTACATAGTATTCAATGGATCTAAGGAAATTAGAAAATGACCTTTACGACATAGAAATCCGGGATGAAATCAACATGCCCCCCACGAGAAGCTACATTGAAGAAGGGTTCCAACACATAATGGACAACCTCATCCAGGAAGGGCAACAATCGGTCGACACGATTCCACTGACCATTGATGACAACAACAAAAACACATCAACTTCATAGTAAGTCTATACTATCATCTTGCTTTGTTTATCAATCCAGTTTAAGTCTATATTGTCATCTTGTTTTCTTTATCAATCCAATTATTACCTCTTTAAATAGAAAACTGTAACCAAACACTCATAACTTCCAATTTCTTCTTTTCAAGTCTTCCTCTCTACCGTCGCACACTTCTTCTTTCAACATTCCTAATTCTTGTACTTATTTATTTTTATGGTCCGCGGGAGCCCCAATCCCAGTCTATATGACAAACGCATTTAAATTTCTAGAAATATGTAACATACATTATTAATTTTCGATAAATTTCAAAGAAAACTAATTCGGGAATGCCTTTGTTGCAAGACGTTTTTACTATTCTATTGTATGCTTTTTGTTTCAAAGAAAACTAATTCGGGAATGCTATATTTTTTGTGTCCTATTGTATGTTAAATTTTTTTGGTCAAAGAAAAATAATTCAGGAATGCCTTTGTTGCACAACGTTGTTACTATTCTATTGTATGCTACATTGTCAGTATCAGACACTATTAATTTTTGATAAATTTCAAAGAAAACTAATTTGGAAATACTAAATTCTGCATGGCTACCACATGTACTTCACCTTGCTTCCCACGTGTCTGCACTCAGTCGCATTTATTCCCATTCCAACCTGGCAGGGACTATGCTGCCATGCAACACTTGTTTATAAAAGGGTCTTTGAGGGGAGAAAAAGAATTCGAAGAAATTATGGATTTGTACAATTCAACGACATGTATGGAAGTTAACATCTCTAAATCTATGATTTCCTTTTTTAGGTGTGAATTTTTGAATTAGAAAGGCGGGTTTTACAAATTTGCCTTTTCATAAGCATTGATTTCAATGAAGAATTTAAATATATGTTTTTTACTCTTAAACCCAACAGGTAATGGTATAAAGGATTGGGAGTGGTTGGCTATAACAATTGGTGCATTGAATGGCTATCGAGTGGTGGAAAGTTGACTTTCATTAAGTCCACGCTTAGGTCATTCCAGTTTTTTGGCACACTTTAGCATACATACCAAAAGGGATTTTAGAGAAAATCAAGGAAAAGGTATTTGGATTTATGTGGACTAAGAAAAAGAAAATTGAAGGGATTCCACTAATCAAGTGGAAGGCAATTTCCAAGTCAAAAGAGGAGGGCAGATGGGGGTTGAAGAATATTCATTATTTAAGAATGTCTTTAGTAGCGGAAAGCCCGTGGAGAGTTTTCTCTAAAAAAAACTTATGGAAAAATACAATAGTCCAAAAATATGTAAGCCCAACATTGAAATTATATATTGGACAAGAAGTCAAACGAAGTCCATCAATAATGTGTCCACACATTGGAAGGATTTGGTATAGTCACATCCTTTACTAGGTAGAAGGTTGGTATGGAAGGTAGGTTTTGGGGAGCAAGTGAGGATTGGTTGCAGAAATTCTCAGATGCTACCAAAACATCTAATAAAAATGGTATAGGACAAAGAAATTTCACACTTAATTAGGTAGCAGATCAAGGGAAATCCGGTTTATGGTAGTAGGGATGGAAAAAGACAGATAATTTAGGGTTTTTAGATGAAGAAACTCTTATTTGGAATTCTTATATTGAAAGCTTGATTATAAGTCATGTTATAATTATTGAGGAAGAAGATACACTTGTTTGGCCTAAAAATCAATCATTAGTCTTCTATTTTGCCATGTTGGAATATAAAACCAATTTCTCAATAGAGATAAAAAAATAGAGCTTGGTCGTGGGAGAAATTGTGGAAGGTAAAAGATCCAAAGAAAAGAAAGTTGTTTTTGTGGTTAGCAATAATGGGCAAGCTTCTAACATGGGAAAATATGCAAAACAGGCCAAACGAGGACCAATAATTTACATTTTGTGTAAACAAGATGGTGAATATATAGTGCATTTTTTAATAAATTTTTCTTATATGTAAAGTAGTTGTGGTTAGACGTGTAATAATTTATATTTGTGAAGGATGGGTGGATGCGAGACTCCATGGAACAATGCCTAAGATCTTGGTGGCATAAAAAGGAATTGAAGGAAAGGCGTCTGGTGCCATTCTTATCTTGTCGAGGAGCATGATTAGCTTGAAATTCTATGTTGCTCAAAGATAAATGGATCCCTTCATTTTGATTAGCTCATCAAATCAATGCTTTGGATTCTACTTACAAAATGACATAATTTAGAAACCTGAAAAACAATTGATGAAGTTGATATCCAATAAGGAGCATGCTTGGTGTTTTTTTATGACTTAAGTCAAGATCCTTAGAACAAAAAATAGTATAGGGTGAATCATATTTCTTTCTAAAATCCATTAAATTAAGATGAAGGTAACTCTTGGAATGGGTTCGAACAACTTTGTTGAGCTAATGACTCTCATACTTTAGTAAACGTTGATTTGGAGAAAATGTTAGCAATCTATTGATTAGAGATGCCAAATTATTAGATCTAATCACTCAGTTCGATTTAATCATTGTTTTAGTATCCCTGCAAAAGAGGATATGATATTCATTGTACATATACCCTTTTGTTTTTTTTCATGTCTTTCTAGTTGTTGTAAATAATTTTCTCTATATATAAGAAGTATCTTTTACAAAAAAATAAATCTGAGGCATACAATTTGACCCTCGGGTCCTCATGTTTCCTGAGTATCCCTTGACACCCTATTTTGTATTCCATCTCCTTTGACCCTGCATATGACATTAAGAACAATTATGGACAATATACAATGCATGTGCTTGTTTAGTCCTTCTGATGTTCATCTACACATGCTTGCATCAGAAAAAGTTGGACTAGTGACATGGCCATGAGCAGTCAATCATCCCAAACATTAGCAGATCGGTAAGGCCAAAGGTAAATATGCATACATTTTGTTCCTCGTATGTTTACCAAACAAATATCCTCAACTATTTATTCATCTATGGCATGGTGAATATGTTGATGTCATTTGCAACACATACTTCGCAGTTCATAAGAAGTATCAACAAGTGCAAGCGAGACGTTGAACATAGCGCAGGTTTTGCAGACTAAGAGGTCTAGTTGCAAAACTATGGCTCCACATTTCATCCAAGTTGTGCGTCTACTTGTACATTTATGCCAAGAAAAAAAGAAAACAAAAAAATAATGTACACTACCATTCACATTACTTTTCCTGTTAAAAAATTGTCACCAGGTCTAAAATTGTAATACCCAAAATATTATCAATAGAGGGCTTGAACAACCGTCGAACTGGACAAGTGTTCACCGGGGACATAATGGTCATCTATAACACCTACTTGGACAAGGAAAACAAAACTAGATCCATTATGCATGCTGACATGATAGACAAGGAGGCCTTGATGACAGTCACACTGGCTATTCCTACACAACTTGTCCATAAACATGCATAAAAGATATTGCCAGGTAATGAAATATCCATTACAAATTTTAATATATTTCCCAAAACAGTATATGACCATGGTGATTATGATTGGATTATATCGCTCATCGAAACAAGTATTGTGGAAAAAATTCCCGCTATTTGTTTAGAATATCGTTTCGTCCCGAACGCAACTATCGACCAACTTGCACAGAGAAACAACATTTACCCAATCAGAACCATTGGTGCAGATGTCACACTCTCGAGAAAACTTGGCTCACAACTCATTCTCCATATAAAAGATGGAGATTCAGACAACGACAAGGCAATGGTACTATTCTCCATATCCAATTTTGTCCTTTACTTTCACATGTCCATGTATCTTGGTTAAGTTATACAAATATTGCATTGTTCCATGTTGCAGTTGCAATTGTTCGATACCTATTCAAATTTGTTTTCATTGATGGAACAAAAATTGCATAAGGGGAAATTTGCACTTATGCTCTTCAAAAATATAACAAAGAAAAGAGATGTTAAAGAAAGGATATTTCGCACAAACCAAGCTATATTTGTAACAGAATTGCGAGCACACATAGTATAGGATCTCAAGAAACTAACTAGCTCTACAGCTGTCGTGCGTATACATCTACAGATTTATCCTCACTTTGCTCATACAAATAACCTTCACCAAATTTATGCAATTTTTTTTTTTTTGGGTGCAGTTGTATATTATATTGTTCAATATATTAACTTCTATGCTCACGTTTCCAGGTTGAAGGTGTTTTGGTTGCAGCGAATGCGTACTCGACCCCCTTTGAGCCTGTATGTGCGAAATGCAACTCTCTTGCTTCTGCTTCTGCTTTCATAAGTGATGATACGATTGATTGTCTGCGATGTAGTAAAAAATGTCCATACATATATAGACATTGCCTCAATGCTGCCATCTGAACCGTGGGCAACACAATTGTGCATTGTATAATTAGACAACCTTTGTTACAAGATGTGCTTCCTGGGTTAGAAGAATTGTCATATGAATCATACTTACAGAAAAAGGCAAACAATGTCTAC
>JASDQU010374228.1:9666-20882 GCA_032191745.1 Picea mariana | reverse complement strand
TCTTTGTTTTCTTGCTGGGAGATGTAATGGATTTTTAGGTCACGTGCAAAATACTTCTTTGTTGAAGTATATAGTTTCTTCCAACAACACAGATTTGGCAAGTGTATCAAATTTTGCAGATCACACAAGAAATTGTCTTCGTTAGGGGCGTCGCACTTACCGTGGCTTGCAAAGTGGTATGTGATGTTCGTAAATGACGTGAAATATTACTCCATTCGTGAATGTACTCAGAAATGGGTAACGAAAACTGTATGGGTGGATAAAAGGAAATATTATCACTACAAAAGTTTCTATTTCAAAGTTTGTTGAGCTACTTTTGGGTGTGGTAACAGACTTGACATAAAGCCATGTTCTTTGTCAAAGTTTGTTCGCTTTCCTCTGGATGTAGTTACAGACTCCACATATTTGGCGTCAACTCCACCTTTTTGTGGGCTGCCATATCTACCGCCACTATCATGAAATATATATTCTGATGTGATATGCAACATTTGATACACTTGCCAGACTTGTGTTGATGCAATCTGCAACATTTGATACACTTTCCAGACATGTGCTGTCGGAAGAAGCCATGTACTTCAACAGAAGAACATTTTGCAGTTGGCATGGACGTTCCTTCCAATTTACTGTAATAAAACAAATAAGTTCAACATACAAATCTTCAGGCAAGCTTTTCAACCAAACAGATGATCGAATACAGGGAGAATAACAGTCACAACATACTTGAAATTTTTTCTGTCCCATAGTTGATGTCACATAAAACGACTCCCTCGACTTTGAATTGGGCCTGAATCACATTTCTAAGTTGTCTCAAATGTCAATGGTCAGGAACATTACAAGGAAAGCACCTTAAACCCCAATTTTTCGACAGCAGAGGGAAACTAATACTTAACAAATAATGAAATGTTGAATAACTAGCCAATGGAAGCAGCCCATATCTAGAAGAGACAAGCTATTCAAAAAACTGGGATAGATCTGGTTGGCAGCACCAATTAAGTCCAAGACCCGAAATTGATATTCAACTCATTTTTTACGAATAAAGGATTTGATCGTCAAGAAAACTGTCAACAAGCTTCATCATTGTACATATTTTTTATTGGTTGGCAACATGCCAAATCACAATCATTATGGAAAATAATCTCAGTTGTATTTTGTAACCCATCTTATTTGAATATAGAATATTTGCGGTTTTTTTTTATGGTGTTTTCCAATCTCTGGTATTGCTTTTTATTTTATTTTGTACCTTTTTTTCATGTGTGTCATTAAACATGGACGACAATCTTTTCTTTCTGTTGCCCAGTACTTTAATTCAAATAAAGGCTACTCTGTTCGTTGCTTACATTTTACATGGAAGAATAATTTGTCATAGGCCATACTTATGTGGCGCCGACCCTATACTTAAAGAGAGAAATTGGAGGACCCATCCTACTTTTATTCTTTCGGTCCTGTAAATAGAATGAATTAATGAGTTACAACAAGGCAACTCAAGTGTTGACGCCATGTTCATGTTTAATATTTTGCATATATTGCAGCTTCTTCTATTTCATAATATCCGTGCATATATACTAATATGAGTACTATTGGAATAAATATAAAAACTTCCTCTTAGCCAAAACTTAGCCAATTATCTGGCCACCGGGTCCCGGTTTTGCGGTATTCAACAACTATGTTCTTTGTTCCATCATATACATCTTGCAGCCAAAGAGCTTCTGTGATCTGCAATTTATGCTTTAACTAATGATAACTCACCTTTTGGCCACCGGGCCCCGGGTTTGCGATATCCAACAACTATGTCCCTTGTTCTGTCATATACATCTTGTAGCCAAAGAACTTCTGTGATCTACAACTTATGCTTTAACTAGTGATAACTCACCAGGGGTTTGAAACAACTATGTTTGTTCCGTCATATACATCTTGCAGCCAAAGAACTTTCGTGATCTGCAATTTATGCTTTAACCAGTGATAACTCACTAGAGGTTTGAAAAGCTTGGCATTAATAAAGGAACAACCAATTTTCTTCTCTGGGATACTTATCCCTTTTCCCCTTTTCTTCTTCCCATCTATTATCGCTTTTTGGTTATATAGTTAGTCGCCTTTCTATCATCGTGGGTTCCAGGGTTGGCTGGCTGACATATCTTCATCTCCATCTATATCCTCACATGATGAATCCGACCGACCGTTGTTCCTTTCCATACTTAGCCAATCTTATGGTTGTGGTTACCGGGTTGGCGCTTTCGAACTTTGATGCTTCTTGTTGCGTTATATACATCTTACAGTCAAAATTTTTGTGGTTTCAATGAAATTTGTGAACCCAAGAGCATCCTGCAAATTGGGAGATGATTTGCATTTGAAACATAAATAATCCATGACTACATATTAGTATGAATACTATTCAAATAAATATCAAAACTTTCTCCATTAATACATATTAGTATGAATACTATTGAAATAAATATCAAAACTTTCGCTTGGCCAATACTTAGTCAATTATCTGGCCACCAGGCCCCGGATTCGCGGTATCCAACACCTATGTCCCTTGTTCCATCATATACATCTTGCAGCCAAAGAAATTTCGTGATATGCAATTTATGCTTTTACTAGTGAGAACCCAACAGGGGTTCGAAAACATTGGCATCAATAAATGGAAAAAATGGATTTCGACTGTCAGATACTTAGCCCTTTTCCCCTTTTCTTTTTCCCGTCCATTATCGCTTTCTAGTTATATACTTAGTCGTATTTCTATGATCGCGGGTTGTAGGGTTGGCGGGCTAACATATCTTCATCTCCATGTATATCCTAACATGACGAATCCAACGACCATTGTTCCTTTCCATACTTAGTCAATTTTATGGCCGCGGTTGCCGTGTTGGCGCATACGAACTCGCCTTTTCTTATTTTCGTCCATTATCACTTTCTGTATATATACTTAGTCGCCTTTCTATGATATTCGGTTCTAGGGTTGGTAGGATGACATGTCTTCATCTCCATCTATATCTTCACATGACGAATCTGACCGACAGTTGTTCCTTTCCATACTTAGCCAATTTTATGGCCGCGGTTGTCGGGTTGGCGCTTATGAACTTAGTTATTTATTGTTCCGTGATATACATCTTGCACTCAAAACATCCATGATCTACAATTCCACCGCACGTTCCTCGTATACATTAACTTCATTCAAAGTATTTGTCATTTCCTTCCATCCCCACCAACTTCGCGTCCTTCCTGATATACATTAATTGTGCTCTTACTAGTGACAACTGGACACACTGGTACGAAAGAATTGGCACCCGCTCCTCCGCCATATACAAATTGACTACCAGACTTCGACATCGTCCCCTCTTCCGTGTTACACATTATGCATTCAAATGTTTCGAGCTATACAATTTGGTCGTTTGGGCTTTGCGTTTTCTGGTGAAACCTTGTCACCCTATTTTGGATCCTTGTGTTGGCGGGTTCACGAAAACTCCAACTCCTAGTCACTGTTTCCTGTTCTACCCATCCTCCTACTTCTTTCCAGATATGCAACACCAAAGGTTCAATACTAAAACAACATCATACAACAACCGTAAAAATTGTCATTAATAAGAAAAAGTCTCGACAACCAACCATCCCTACAAAACTTGTCAAGAAACATGCAAAGAAGATCTTGCCAGGTAATGACAAAGCTATTACAAATTTCAATATATTAGCGAAAGAAAGTCCCGGCCAACGTTTCTGTGTTCTATACTTGCACACTTTTTTGATTGCGGGTTCCCAGATTGATGGCCTCAAAATTGTGTTTCGAATTTTCTATGAGCTGCAAACAGTGCCCCGAGTTCCGCAATATACAATTTGTCCACAGGAATGTATAAAAACTCTTAATTCTCCTATTCCGTCCCCCTCTATTATCCCTTTGTCGTTCTATATATAGTCACAGCTACATGATCACGGCCTCATGGATTAGCAAATTGGCAACTCTTTATCTATATATTCACACCATGAGCCCGACCGACCATGGTCCCTTTCAATACTTAGCCAATTATCTGATCACCAGGTCCCAGGTTTGCGGTATTCAATACCTATGTCCCATGTTCTGTCATATATATCTTGCACCCAAAGAACTTACGTGATCTGCAATTTATGCCTGTACTAGTGATAACTCAGCAGGGGTTCGAAAGGATTTGCATTAATAAGAGAACAATAGATGTTCTTTTGTGAGATACTTAGCCCTTCTTCCCTTGTCTTCTTCTCGTGTATTATCAGTTTCTAGTTATATACTTAGTTGCCTGTCTATGATCGCGGGTTCCAACGTTGGCATGTCGACATATCTTCATCTCCATCTATATCCTCACATGACGAATCTGACCGACCACTGTTCCTTTTCATACTTAGCCAATTTTATGCCCGTGGTTGCCGGGTTGGCGCTTTCAAACTCTGCTGCTTCTTGTTCCATGATATACATCTTGCAATCAAGTATTTCGTGATCTACAATTCCACCGCAGACTTCTTAGTCCTTTTTCCCTTTTCTTCTTCCCGTGTATTATCACTTTCTGTTTATTTACTTAGTTGCCTTTCTATGATCGCGGGTTCTAGCGTTGGCGGGCTGACATATCTTCATCTTCGTCTATATCCTCACATGATGAATTTGACCAACCATTGTTCCTTTCCATACTTAGCCAATTTTATGGCCGCAGTTTCCCAGTTGGCACTTTCGAACTCTGCTTCTTCTTGTTCCATGATTTGCGGTATCCATCATTATGTTCTCTGTTCACGGTATCCAACACTTATGTCCCCTGTTCCGACATATACATCTTGCACCCAAATAATTTATGTGATATGCAATTTATGCCTTTACTAGTGAGAACTCAACAGGGGTTCGAAAGGATTTGCATTAATAAACGAACAATGGATGTTCTTCTGTTAGGTACTTAGCCTTTTTTCCCTTTTCTTCTTTCCGTGTATTATCGCTTTCTAGTTATATACCTAGTCACCTTTCTATAATCGTGGCATCTCCATCTATATCCTCACGTGATGAATCCAACCGACCGTTGTTCCTTTCCATACTTAGCCAATTTTATGCCCGCGGTTTCCGGGTTGGTGCTTTCGAGCTCTGCTGCTTCTTGTTCCGTGATATACATCTTGCACTCAAAATTTCTGTGATCTACAATTCCACCGCAAACTCCTTAGTCCTTTTTCCCTTTTCTTCTTCCCATGTATTATCACTTTCTGGTTATTTACTTAGTGGCCTTTCTATGATCGCGACTTTCAGAGTTGGTGGGCTGACATATCTCCATCTCCGTCTATATCCTCACATGAGGAATCCCACCCACCGTTGTTCCTTTCATACTTAGCCAATTTTATGGCCACGGTTGCCGGTTTGGCACTTTCGAACTCTGTTTCTTCTTGTTCCGTGATATACATCATGCACTCAAAACTTCTGTGATCTACAATTCCATCACCAACTCCTTGAACTCGCAAGCTTCACTCTACCATGGCTCACAAATGTTTCAAAGTATCTGTCGCTGCCTTCCATCCCCACTAACTTCCTGTCCTTCCTAATATACATTAGTTATGCTCTTACTAGTGACAACTTAGCCAATTTTAGCCATACTTAGCCAATTTTATGCCCGCGGTTGTCGGGTTGGCGCTTTCGAGCTCTACTGCTTCTTGTTCCATGATATACATCTTGCACTCAAAATTTCTGTGATCTACAATTCCACCGAGGAATCCTTAGTCCTTTTTCCCTTTTCTTCTTCCCATGTATTATCGCTTTCTGGTTATTTACTTAGTGGCCTTTCTATCATCGTGGCTTCCAACGTTGGCGGGCTGACATATCTCCATCTCCGTCTATGTCCTCACAAGATGAATCCCGCCCACCGTTGTTCCTTTCCATACTTAGCCAATTTTATGGCCGCGGTTGTCGGGTTGGCGCTTTCAAACTCTGCTGCTTCTTATTCCGTGATATACATCGTCCACTCAAAACTTCTGTGATCTACAATTCCACTGCGAACTCCTCGAACTCGCAAGCTTCACTCTACCACGACTCACAAATGTTTCAAAGTATCTGTCGCTGCCTTCCATCCCCACTAACTTCCTGTCCTTCCTAATATACATTAGTTATGTTCTTACCAATGACAACTGGACACACTGGTACAAAACAATTGGCATCAGACCCTCCGCAATATACAAATTGACTACCAGATTCTGATATCGTCCGCTCTTCCGTGTTACAGATTATGCATTCAAATTTTTTGAATGATACAATTTGAACGTTGGGGCCCCACGTATTTTGGAGAGACCTTGTCAGCCTGTTTTGGTTCCTCGTGTTGACGGGTTCATGAAATGTCCAATTCTTGGACACTGTTTCGGGTTGGCGCTTTCGAACTTTGCTTGTTCTTGTTCCGTGATATACATCTTGCACTCAAAATTTCTGTTATCTACAATTCCACTGCGCACTCATCCCTTTTTCCCTTTTCTTCTTCCCGTGTGTTATCACCTCCTGGTTATGTACTTAGTCAACTTTCTATGATCGCGGGTTCCAGAGTTGGTGGGCTGACATTCTTCATTTCCATCTATATCCTCACATGATGAATCCAACCGACCGCTGTTCCTTTCCATACTTAGCCAATTTTATGGCCGCGCTTTCCGGGTTGGCACTTTCGAACTCTGCTACTTCTTGTTCCGTGATATACATCTTGCACTCAAAACTTCTGTCATCTACAATTCCACCGCAGACTCCTCGAACTCGCAAGCTTCACTCTACCATGGTTCACAAATGTTTCGAAGTATCTATCGTTGCCTTCTATCCCCACTAACTTCTTGGCATTCATAATATACATTGGTTGTGCTCTTACTAGTGACAACTGAACACACTGGTACGGAACAACTGGCATCTGGCCATCCACAATATACAAATTGACTACCGGGTTTTGACATTGTCCCCTCTTCCGTGTTACAGATTATGCATTCAAATGTTTGGAGTGATACAATTTGACCGTTGGGGCCTCATGTCTTCTGGGGAAGCCTTGTCACCCTATTTTGGATCCTTGTGTTGACGTGTTCAGGAAATCTCCAATTCTTAGTCATTGTTTCGGGTTTCCTCTTTCGAACTCTGCTACTTCTTGTTCTGTGATATACATCTTGTACTCAAAATTTTCCTGATCTACAATTCCATCGTGGACTCCATAGTCCTTTTTCCCTTTTCTTCTTCCCGTGTATTATCTCTTTCTGGTTATATACTTAGTCGCCTTTCTATGATCGCGGGTTCCAGTGTTGGCGGTTTGACATATCTTTATCTCCATCTATATTCTCACATGACGAATCCGACCGACCGCTATTTCTTTCCATACTTAGCCAATTTTATGGTCGTGGTTGCTGGGTTGGCGGTTTCAAACTCTCTTGCTTCTTATTCCGTGATGTACATCTTGCACTCAAAACTTCCATGATCTACAATTCCACCGCGGAGTCCTCAAACTCGCAAGATTTACTCTACGACGGTTCACAAATGTTTCAAAGTATCTATCGTTGCCTTCCATCCCCACTAACTTCTTATCCTTCCTAATATACATTGGTTATGCTCTTACTAGTGACAACTGCACACACTAGTACGAAACTGTTGGCATTCGACCTCCGCAATATACAAATTGACTACCGGGTTCCAACATTGTCCCCTCTTCCGTATTACAGATTATGCATTCAAATGTTTCGAGCGATACAATTTGACCGTCGGGGCCTCACGTCTTCTGGGGACACCTTGTCAGCCTATTTTTGATCCTCGTGTTGACGACTTCATGGAATCTCCAATTCTTAGTCACTGTTTCGGGTTGGCGCATTCGAACTCTGCTACTTCTTGTTCCGTGATATACATCTTGCACTCAAAATTTCCCTGATTTACAATTCCACTGCAGACTCCTTAGTCCTTTTTCCCTTTTCTTCTTCCCATGTATTATCGCTTTATGGTTATATACTTAGTCGCCTTTCTATGATCATGGGTTCCAGCGTTGGCGTGCTGACATATCTTCATCTCCATCTATATCCTCATATGACGAATCCGACCGACCACTGTTCCTTTCCATACTTAGCCTATTTTATGGCCGCAGTTGCCGGGTTAGCGCTTTCAAACTCTGCTGCTTCTTGTTCCGCGATATACATCGTGCACTCAAAACTTCTGTGATCTACAATTCCACCACGGACTCCTCGAACTCACAAGCTTCACTCTACCACAACTCACAAATGTTTCAAAGTATCTATCGCTGCCTTCCATCCCCATTAACTTCCTGTCCTTCCTGATATACATTAGTTATGCTCTTACTAGTGATATACAAATTGCCCTCTGGACTATCCTATCATACCCTCTTCGGTGTTACGCGTATTGCACTCAAAAAGTTTCGAGACATACAATTTGACCCTCGCGCCCTCACCTCCAACGGTTGTACCTTGTAACCCTATTTTGAAGCTAGTCCCAACGACCTCCGTACTTCTTTCTTAGTATGCAATTAGAAACCTTTCATGCTAACAACTGACCATGCAGGAGCCATCAACATTGTCATTAATGAGCGAAACACTCGAGGATATCTTCCATTATTACGCATTAAACCAAGATTTGTGGAGAGTTATATTGTCCTTTTCGACTGTTCATCTCAAACACGCGTCATTGTGTTGGCTCGTTCAAGATATCTACAATGCTTAATCGCTCATTTCCGTATCCTCCATGTTCACATTTCTATGTATGCAATTACTAGTGTTTAATGTTAACAACGCATCATGCAACAACTGTCAAAATTGTCATTAATGAACAAAAGTCTCGAGGAGATCTCCCATTCACACGCATTGGACCAAGATTTGCACAGTGTTATATTATCCCTTCCAACTTTTCATTTCATTCATTGTCTGAAGCAAACAAACCTTCTTGTAGACTTATGGCAACAGGTCGACAACAATTTTGTGGAGCTACAGTAAATATTTTCGGACATCAGGACCAGAACTTCCAGTGGTCCAGGGCATACTTTTAACTATTCATCCCATTTCGCCCAGAACAAAGTGATTTGGACCTATGGAATCGTTCGTGTAGGCTGCGTCCTCGAGGTTTTATATTGTAAGGAGGTGGTCTCTTGGTGCGCTGAAAAATATATTCAAAGCCAAAGAATTATTCCACTGCGTGACCATTCTCCTGTTTCTTTGTCACCTCAGGTCTTCCACAAGATGTTAAAATTGCTGGAGCCAACATTGACCTTCAGAGGACAAGACTGCAAGCAGTTCCTAGAAAAACATGATAATGGGTTGGACATCTTAGATGAGTTCCTCGAAGACCCGATGACAGTTCCTGAAGATATCAGAAAGTTGCCGGTAAGTTCCTTTAGAAATCCATTCTGGGAAATTGCTTGGTTGTTTACAAGAATAACGGGACATGCATCCACGACAAGCATTTCCCATATAATTGTTTATATTTTGTACTTCACAGTCAAGGAACAATTCATTTTCGATTGGAGGAAGCTAATTTCCATTGAGATCTATTCCCAGTTGTCATGATTCAAATAATCAAATAAATTTTATATGTCATCCTACTTGATTTTTGCAATAATGCATTGCTGTCCATTTCCAAAACTTTCTCTTTCCAAGCAAATAAGTTGTGGATTCGACCTAGTAACATTCTGGTACGAGGCCCTGTGGAGGCACAAGGCCTCCCATTGTTTTTATGAATTTTTTGATGGCTTTGTCTCAGTTTTCAAAGATTTATTGTTAGGGAAGGATGCTCCGTGGATGTCTGGCCAAGAAACCAAGTTTTTGAACAGGAAGGGCACACTTGAACAAAAGGAAAATCACAGTGTACTAATGGTCTTTGGCTCTAAGGAAAATACTGCTTTCCTTCCATGCCACATCACAGATAAGATGTTTGTTTCAGAAATAGCAAGGCAATACAACCACTGGTTGCATTTTTTCCATGACAAGAAAAAAAAAACAGTTCATTCCTCTACCCTGGAAAGTCGGGGACCTCGTGTGTAGAAACATCAACAAGATTGACGAATTTGTTGGCCATTTCAAGAAATTGAACCCAATGTATGCTGAAAGGCTAAAAGGGTTCAAACCTAATGGGATTTTTCGAGAACATTTACTGGAAGTTGGCTTTAGCAGCTCTTTTATCCATGGACACCTGACTAAGGACAGGGACAATGAAGATAACAATCCTGCTTCTGGCTATTGCGACATAAAAACATTTCAAAGCACGACTGAATTGTACAGACAATAGGTAAAAGTATCCAGTGAGAAGAATTCCCAGTCCCCCACCAACACTCCCAAGAGCACGACATCACAGAGCATCGCTTCAACGACCCACCCCAGTGAGAAAGCAACCCATAAATATTCGAACGAAGGAGGAGAGAAGAACCCTCCTTGCATAAAAATTGATAGTTCTCACAAAATTCCATTGACCAAGAAGAGAAAAAACAATGTAGGCCGGGTGGACGAACCTGAAATTGAAAGTGAACAGGTGCAACTTGAAATTGAAACCAAGCACATGCACAAAATTGGGTCATCTGCAATGGAAATAGCTGAGACCGACATTTTGACAAAGATGAATCCTTCGTATTCTAGAGCGTTGTTTTTGACAGCCAATCTAAAAATATGGTCATTGAAAAGAGAGATGTAACAAATAGGAAAGGCAAAGCTCACACAAAGATTAACTTTAATAAAATGCGGTCGTCCCAAATATCCCTATTTCACCGTGTAACCATTGATGCTCTTCATGATTCCATTGGAGGAATTGAAGCAGAAAATGCCAGACTGAAAGACCGCCTCAAGGAATTTGAAGAGGCTTTCATTGCCACCCCAGAATTTGCCAGTCCTTTAGAAAAAAATGTGCCTGCTACCACTGCAGCCAAGATGAGAGTATCTTCTACCCTCCTTTCATGCTCTAGAGCCCTTGTATATAATAACATCAAGAAAAGAATGCAACTAGTTACTGAAGCCTGGGAAACATCACAAAATATAGTTTCCTTCCGAAAGAGGGCAAATGATTTGCTCGAACATTTGGAGGCGAATTTAAAAAATGATCAACATTTTTGTAATCAGGTACTGACCCCTTTTTCCAACCATGCTGTCAACACCTCATAACTGAAAAGAAGATAAGAGAATCTCCCGTCCCCAAAGCGGACCAAAAAAATAAAAACATACTGGCAAAAGAAAGTTAAGAACCTGCAGCTCATTGTCGAATCATGTAAACAAGCCATATCAAAAAAGGAAGA
>JASDQU010374227.1:16250-59165 GCA_032191745.1 Picea mariana | reverse complement strand
AGATGACCCAGAAGCTAAAAATTTTACCATAGATACCTTACTAATTTCTGTAAATGGCCTCCAAAGTTCAGGGTTTGAAACATTACAGAATATTTTTTATAGAGAAAACTCCGCAATGACTCATTTCAAGATGATTCCAGAACCCTATATTGTATAGGCTATATCTCCGAAAGTATAATGCCTTAGGAGCGTAATTTTGAACCCACCATACCTTGATCCATATACTAAATATCCTCCAAGCCGTTCCTTCTGAAACATTGTAGAAAATATAATATGCCCCAATTAAGAGGTAGTGAGCCAATATTATGGCTTATCACAAGGCATGATCTTAGGGAAGATCCTCAACTGAAGGAGAGGAATCCTCAACTTATCCCAAATATCTCTCAAGTGGTTGGGCCTCTCCAAGGTTATATAAGGAGGCCTTATCATGGTGAAAGGTACAGAAAATATTGGAGATATGAAACTTATGATCTTATAAGTGAGATGCCATTGAAGCATAATCAATGTAGATTACTTGAGTAAAGGGGTTGGACAAGGAGAGCTGGAAGAGACTGTTGCACCCCCATCAAAGGAATGTAAGCACCTTTTACTTGTTCTCATTAATAATCAATGCTTGGTCTATTTCTTGCAAATTTATGTTTGTTCCACATGAATTTTTCTTCAATAGATAGATCTATGTTTGAGCTAATCTCAATAGAATAGGAAGACCATTGTATCTTTGTTTGTTCTTCAGAACCTATCGAGGAGATCAGGATTGCAGCTCAGCTTGGACTTTGCGAGGACAAACGTCATTAACAAGGTACACATATTTCTTCTTCTTCTTAGTATTTTAGATTAATTAGATCTAATACGATGTCAATTTCCATGTTAAGAACTTTTTTATCTTGGACTTAGGAGTCTAGAGACCAAGAGGGAATCCACTTGTCCACAAGAGGATTCACCTGTAACAAAAATTGCTGACTCCACTGGAGAAGGAGCCCTGATTTTTGTTTCCTTTCCTAGATATTGTTTTGGACCTTTGCCCACTCATTTGACCTTATCCATATTGTCTCTTTGATTCTTTGATCTGATTGATTGGCTCTTGATTTCATCATATGCAATTTGATTGACTGAGTTTGCTTGATTTTTTGAGTTTCTAGGCATTTTTCTGAACTTTTGAAGCCTAGCGCTCCCCTACCCTTGTTATCAGAGCGTTAACACTCTCTTTTGGTCTTACACAGAGAGTTGGAATGATCTGGTGCCCCTTACACTAGAGTGCTACCCCCTTTTTTGTGAAAAATCCTCTAGGTTTTCAATTTTTGAGTTCATTTTTTTCTTTTTGCACTTTCTTAGAGTCTCATACTCTCAGTACATCTTGGTCTTGGCCTTCAACACCCTGTTTTCTAAGAATTGATCCTCTTTTGTTTGGAAATTTGACATTTTATTTCCTTGCCTTGAAGTCACTCTGTCTTTACTGATCTAGAGTTAACTTGTTTTTTTCTTCTCATTTATCTGACTAAGTGGAAGCTTTTGTGAGGAAATTCAAAGGTATGTGAACCTTTCCATTTGATCTTTGAAGTCAGTTGTCCATCATTTCTCTTTTGTTTGAGGTTTTTGGTTCTTGTTTTCAAATTCGGTTATCTTTTTCTTTCTTATTTATTCACGATGAGAGTGTATTTTTGTTTGTGTGAGGTTTGCTTCTGATTGTTTTATCCTGAAGTCTGATTGGCATTAGAATTTTTACATCTGATTATCATTCACATGTAAGTAAAAGGACATACTTTAGTGATTGGTTTGGATATTAGAAGGAATTTCTGAATTTTTTTTAGAATTACATTGGATTTGATTGAGAAACAATTATATGAGGATGTTGCATATCAGTGTTTGATAATGAAATGAACTTTCTCTCTTTCCCTTAAATAGATATTCATTAAAGGACAAGATTGCTTATCATTTTCTTGTGCATTTTTGGGGATTTGAGTCATAATACCATCAGTTTCATTTTCATACACCCTTGAGTAAAGAACAACATTAAAATTATCGCTAATTAAAATTTAACTAGAACATTTTTTGTTTTTAGAATCTTCCACCAACATTATACTAGGACTAGTACTTTGGATTAGGCCATGAGTACAACTCTCCAAAGTTTTTCAAAAAAAACATTAGCATCTTTTGATAGGGAGAGAAAATCCAATTGTCGCATAGGATTTCTGGGATCCCCCTCTCACACAGGGGTTACGCACGAGGTCACATTTGGGATAATTACAGAGATTATCCCTCTGTGGTTCAACTGTTTGTAATGGTCGGATGGTATATTGGCGGGCACTTGAGGGTATACCCACAATTATGTGTTGGAGCCTCTCAAGTTGATTTTGGACTTGTTATCTTGCCCATACATTCAGACTGGACTGTCGACTATACCCACCCAGGGGTTGACTGTGATTTGGTGTCTTTAGTAGCCACAATCTTTAGGTACTTACACAAGGTGGCAGTGAAGGGAATTCTTTGTTGTACCTGGAACATATGGTGGTCAAACTCACTCGGGCTCCTTGGAGGGTAAATCCATAATTACTATGTGGAATATTTCACCAAGGCATAAGTCCATTAAGAAGGTCACCATCGTAACTGTTCCACCATATCCTATCCTCTTCTTGACTTGATCATGCAACATTGGATTTCATCACCAACTAGTACGGTCATCGAGAAAAGGTTTTGTTTTCTTGTTTTTGATTCCTACATTTTATTAGCGTATGCTGCTTCTTTTCGTTAGTTGGCCCTAGATTTTTAGTGTGTGCTGTTATTTTCCAAAATTGAGCCTGTAGACGATAAAGGTCTTCATCGATCGTGTAGGATGCAAGGGCTGCGTCTAGAAGGCTACCAACCCTTACCTCCTAACCCTCCAGAAGACAACTACCGTGGAGAGGTAGAAAATCAATCTGACGCTGAGAGTGTTGTTGCCCCTCCGTTAGAAAATACATAAGGCACTTTGGTTACACTTGATAATCCCACTCCTCGCACTACATATGTGTCAGAAACCCCTATCAAACCACTTTTGCTTCATTTAGACTCCCTTGGGAATGTCATAGATGAAGAGGTCCCACATTTACCTACAAGAGATTTTATCGAAACATATATGGGATCCACAGAACCAATCTTTGGTGATGAGTATAGGACTCCTATTTGTCCTACCACTGTAGTAGATACAGATCCCACACCTGCTCATTCTGTATGGAGGAATTCATCAGGATGCGATCTCTATGAGAATTTTGAATCCATTCGACAACCCTTTAATCCTCATGACCCTCCTATTGAAACTGGGCCATCCAATCAAACTATGAATCACTCCATCGATCAGGTCATTAACCTTATTGGTACGTCAACACAGGTCCATCCTAATGCTCAACTCATCACCTCTACTCATTCCCAAGGCACTTTGATCCCTACCCCCACTTTTACAGGCTTTCACTCTATATCTCCACATGTTCTGCATGATCTTCCCAAGACATCTTTGCACCATAGAATGTATACCCTTTCTAGCCAAATACAATTGACTGGAGGGAAACCACCATCTAGCAAACCTATCCCTCCTAGAAGAACACCATCCTACTATGGGCCTACCCCTCCCAATGGATAGCCCCCTTTTCATGTTCTTCCCAGAGGGAAACCTCCTTTTTTCAGTCGTACCTCGGTCGTTAATCCATTGCTGGTTGGGGGGAAACCTTCGTTTGCTGGAAATCCTTCATAATCCTGGGGAGTATCTTTGAGAGGCACATTTACCCAACCCCATGTTGGGGGGCACTCATATCATAACCCACAAGGAGTATTATCAAATATTGTTCCTTTTGTACCATCTTATGGACAACCTTATCCGAGCGACATCCCAAACACCACCTAGAATCCTCAAGGACAACAAACTTATCCTTCCCAAGGGTCTAATGTTTATCCTCCCCATGGGGCTAATGTGTACTCACCTCTGGGATATACTTCTTACCCTCCTCAAGGGGAACATTTTTATCCTCCTTATGGGAAAGCAAATCACCAAGCTTATAATGCTTAGAACCAACCGGGTTATGCAAATGTTTCTCATCCATCATTGAATCCTGCTTGTCTTGGTCAACAACAACCGTATATAGGAGGACCTAATGGTTACAATTATCCACCTAACCCAGTTTATGGTCCTACTGGTGTTCCTATGCCACACCAGTATCATCCACAAGTTAAGTGACAACTACCTTTCCTTGCGACTCTAGATCTCCCAGACTTGTCTCGATTAACCAATGATCCTATTTTTCATTCACTAGTTTGGCCAGTTATTCCAGCTAAACTTCCTTATGATATTCCTAAATTTGATGAAAAACCTGTAGAAGATCCAAATAACCATGTGATGACTTTCCATTTGTGGTGTTCATCAAACTCCTTCATGGATGATTCTATACGTTTGAGTATTTTCCAGCGAACATTTACAGGCTCTATAAAAAAGTGGTATATTTAACTACCACATGCTTCTTTTCATGATTTCAACTCCCTTGCCATGTCTTTCCTCACACACTTTCAACTACCTATTCTCTACGAGATGGGTACTGAACTCTTGACCTCCCTTCGTCAAACTAACTCCGTGCATATCTTTGACCATATTCATGAGTGGAGACTACGACGAAGGATGATCAAAGCAATCATTCCTGACCAATAATTGGTGGACTGGCTTACTAAATCACTTTTACCCCCGATCACTCATGATGTCTCCATGGGTGGCGTAGTGACCGAGGAAGAAACCATTGCTCTGGATCAATACTTAGATTTGGTTTATTCACAATATGGTACTTTGTATGAGTTGCTTGTAAATGTTGCTCGAGATAATGCCGATACATCCAAGCCGTCATCCTCATCTCATGCGAACGATGTTATTGGTTCCATCAAAACTCAATATAATTCCTAGTCGAACACACTCTCCTCTACCTCCCCACAAACTCAGATCTCTGAGGTAAATGCAGTTCAATCTGCCCCTTCAAAACAATCTGAAGGTAAAAAGAAGGCAAAAAATAAACCAAAAAATACTAATAAAAATGAGCAACCAAAAATCATGCTCAAACACCTGCTACCGAAAAGAAACCATAGAAGAATCTGAAATTACCATGTATCATTTGTGGTGACGATCACTACACTCGAGACTATACACATCCTGATGAAGTGGACAAAATTTTCTAGGGAAATTCACAACCCATTGTTCTTACTCAGCCTTTTCCACAACAACAATCCATGGTTGTTCAAACCCCCTCTCCTAGGGGAAGTTCTAGCCATCCTCATGATGAGGCCTCAACAAGTGCCCATATTTATATGTTTAATGTGATTAATTTGACCACTCTCTCTAAGATGTACAACACACCAACTAAACCTGACAAAGCCAAGGTCACTAACAGTTCTTTACCATATCCATCAACATCCTTTGTTAGTCCTCCATATGGACCACTTCAAATTGAGAAACCTTTGTTCGACTCTATATTACGCCCTCCTAAGAGAAATATCCATAAATCTACCTTTAATCCTAGTTCACATGCCGCCCAGAACTACAACATTGTTGAAGATTTGTGGTTTCCCTTGACCAATTTTTGAGGAACACTTGGTCATAATTGACCGTTTTTGGGACTTTGACAATATGTTGAAGACAAAGTATAAAGGGAAGCATAAATTGCGGAAGCTAGGCCGCCTTTTGGGTCCTTTTTGGGTTTTGGGGAATTTGTAATGGGAAAGGGATGTCGGCCCATGGGTTTACCCACACTTAGGCCCACTTTTGTAATGTATAATTAGAAGGATAGGCAATGTAAGAAGTAGTAGATTTGATTGTCTAGTGCAATTGGTAGTGCATCTATGTGATGTTGAATAAGTGCTATGTGCGAACTGTGTAAGGCTTGCAAGGCTAAGTGCAAGTTACTGTGAGGTTGCTATAAAAAGCTAAGTGTTGTAACGCAAGGAAGAAGGATCTAGCGAGTTGTGTAGATCTTCTATCCTATGTAAAGAAGGGTTTTGGAGGATTTGTGCTTGTAACAGATTGAAGACAATAGTAAAGAAGAAGATGTTGTGGATGTAGCCCCAGGGTGGGGGTGAACCACGTAAATCTGTGTGTTATGCTCTGTTCGTTGATTCAATGTGTTTATCTTTTTGTATTCTATGTGCTTTGATATATCCACTTATGCTCTGTGCTTCTTATATATATATGATTGTTAGATCTAATGTGTATGAGGATTCTTAGTGTTGATCTAGGTTACTATGGTTAAGTGATGAAATACTGTAGATCTAAGTGTACGCCATGAAGCTCTATGTTGTATGCGAAGTATAATAAGGGTTGAATATTGATGAATGATCGATGCTAAGTGATTTGTAAATGATATAGTCATAGATTTGTGTCCCAACTAAGGGTGTAGACACCTGAGTCTTGCAACCACCCCTACCTCTACCTTGGGTGAGACTTCATATGCTTCACATGTGTTGTTGAAAGGGCCTATAGTTAGGGCATTGATGGTGCACTCTTTACCATTGAAGCCTTGATCTACCCCTGTGCCAACAAATGGTTCCATTGCGAGGACCTAAAACTGTGATTGCTGGGAACTGAAGAAGAAGAAACTTTCTGCAAAAGAAATCTATGTGCGTAGATTTGTTTCCCTAGTGCACATCATTTTACTCGACCTGTGAAGCTTTCTGCTAGGAATAAGGTCAGATATGAAGAAAGGAAGATCAGATATGAAGAAAAGAAGCAAGATCTAAATGCTCTGTGCTTTAAGAAAAGTAAAAGTGGAAATTTCTGAAAGAAATAGGTTAGATCTGTAGAAAAGAGGTAAGATCTGTAAGCTCTGTGCTCTAATAAAGGTAAGAATAGTTAAAAGTTCTTAGATATGGAAGCTTTGTGCTCTGTAGAAGTCAGATAAGTGGTTTTTTTTTTCTTCTAAAGCATGGATCTAGGTATGTTTGATAGATTATTTCCTAGATTAAAACTAGGCAATTAATAGATGAAAGAAAGTTTGATATGAATAGATTTGATAAGTACAATGATATATATGTTATACCTATGCATAGAAAGAATGTTTGGACTAAAAAATGGATGCAGAATCCTACAAATAATTTTTTGCAGGTTAGTTATCATGATTGTAGTGCATAGTACATAAGATGTTGGGGATCATTTAAAAGAAAGAAAGGATTACTCCTATGTTACAGTTGAAGAAAACCAGGCCATCTAGATAAGGAATTCCCTAGTAGAAGACCTAGTTGTCTCTGTTGCAAAGTTATGGACCATGAGGTATTGGATTTCCCTAGAGTGATCGCTAATCTTGAAAGGATAAATCTGAATCAAGAAGACCATAAGGAATATTCAGAAAAGGTAGAAACCCAACAAGAATAAGAGAAAGTATTAATACAGATGAAACAAATCCCGAAGGAACATAAAGATGTCCGATCACCAGAGATATTCAAAGAAAAGGATCAAGTCGAACCAAGAATACGGGACTTCGACATTCACTGTATTATTGATGAAGAAGCACAAGTGAAAATTATGCCAGAAAGAACTTGGGAAGCTGTAGGGAAGCTTGTCATGATTCCTTCACTGGGAGGAATAGGACTATTCAGAGGAAAATTGATGATGTTATGTGGAAAACTCGCTCATATACCTATGGAAGTCAATTGAACTTTGACAGAATAATATTTTGAGATTATCAAATACATTAAGGATAGCGCCCCGTTTACTATGCTACTTAGAAAACCTTGGATTAAAAGAGATCAAGCCAGAAAGAAGGAAGAACAAGAGGTTTTAGAACAGTAGAGACAAGAGTTAAAAGATTTCATGACTAAAAGGATCGCACAGATGATACAAGAAAAGGAGAAGCAATCGAATCCATCTGAAACTAGAAGCCCAGACATCGAGGCCAAATCTACACAAAAGGATGAAATGTCTACCCTAGATAAAGAAGAAGTGATATACCTAAACCCTAGGAGAGAATCTCACTAGCATGAAGTGACTATGTCCAAGGAAAATAAGGATCAAAATGGGAAGAGAATCATCGAGACAAAGCTCACTGGAAACGAGGCTAGAAAGCTAAGTAAGAAGAAGGCTAAGATTGAAAAATTATAGAATATCCCAAAGGGTACCTCGCAACAAGACACTTTGCAGAATTGGAGAATAGTTAGGATATCAGAATAGCGACATATGCCACTTTGCTGAGGCGAAGTAATATAGCCATTGGAAGGAAATATAACCATTTGAATACCTCTTTGGATGGGCTGGAAAGAATTTATGAATCACCACTATACCGTTATACCATGCCATAATGGAAAAAAGATAAGTTAACATAGCCTCATACCTGTTGCAAGAAGACCGTTGATAAGTTTCCCTACTTAGTCCGTCTTGCCACGCACCAAGAATACTTTTTGATAAGTGGTAATTTGAGCCTGAAATATGAGATTACTTCACCTTGTGATCATTTCCTTATTCCCATACCATTCACTGTAGTATATGAATTCATTTTCATACTCGAGCTAGTCGACCCGAGCTTCTATGTCGAACGAGCTTAGCACTGTTGAGAAAGTAGTTGAAGACGTTTTGATTGACTTAATGACTGGGAGAGTCATTTCGGAGTGAGGATTATCTATAGGAGTTCAAGAATCGTCAACAAGATTACTCCAGGCCTACCCTTCCACTGCTCGTGCCAGTCCATCCCGACCGACCGATGAGAAACAGACCAAGCATAGGGATGACAACGCAAATGCCAAGCTTATCCCACACATTCTACCTACTTACTTACCACCTCTAAGTGGTACCATCAACTGTGACAATGTACCTCAAGAATTTGAGTACACTTTGATCACCACGTACCTTCCGAAAGGGGTGTGTGCAGTTCGTGCTAACCAAGATAAGCTCACAGCACTGCAATTTAGTGATTTTAACCTTGGAGATTGTAAAGTTTACAACATGTTAGCCCCGCATAAGTATTTAACTAGGACCAAAGGAAATAATTTTAATATTTTCCTACAGTCATGGACCCAGAACCTCGCACAGTCCACATTGCTTAATGTAATGAAGATCCCACACTTTAGCAAACACTAGGAAGTCAATGCATGCGTCAAGTTGTTGTTGTCCTTCTACCACAGAGGATACTTATGGTTGGACCACTGCATCACTGTGGATCTGACCTTGATCAATTGGATCATAGGAATTAGTATGCAAGGCCCTGACCCATGAGAGTTTTACCCTGGAAAGACCTCAGACCGAGCACTAGCGTAGAAGATAAAAGAAACTTATGGCAATTTCGAGAAAGGCACGCGAGGCTACAAGGTAGCCTCTATCTAGAGTGGCACAGTGTGCCTTGCTTGTCACTTGATCGTGGGTAACCTAGTTCACAAGAACAGACCAACCCAAGTGATTGGATTCGTAGTTGACCTCGCAGGGAAGTGTGTCGAGGGACTATAGATTAACTGGGTACAGTACCTTGTAAACCAACTAGATCTTGATTGTAGAGAAGCGCAAGACCAAGGGTATGCATTCCACTTTAGTTGGTTTCTCATAATAATCATTTTCATCGCCTGGTAGCTACCAGAAGGTGCCACTTTTCCAGATATAGAACCCTTTAAACCATTGGCCATGAAGTTTTGTACGTTGTGGTACTCCAGTGACATGAACAAGTAGTGGTAGTCTAATGTTGTCTTCCATGCCTATTACAACCAATTGAAGAATGCAATCCAGTCTACACCGTGCCTCACCCCAAACACACTTCATAGGTTTAGACCTTTGATAAAATTCAACACAGACCGCCACTTCACCTATATCATAGCATGCACTGATGAGCACAAACAATAGCTCCAGTTGTACTACAAATTGACAGAAGAATACTTGGATAAGATTATGAAGGAATGGTCAGTGGAACTCCTTGTTGTAGTAGACCCCACAAAAATGTCTAATGTGGATAGCCCTGAAGCTATGCTAGATACACCTATACCAATAAAGACTGATAATGATGATGAAGTTCAATATGTCCATAGCATATCAACAAAGACTACTTTGATCTCACCTACGTAGGGAAGTGATGGTGAAGAACTAGGTGGCACAGAAGTTGAGAAAAACAAAGGCGAGGTTACTCTGCCTAGAGAGGAGGAGGATCCTTCTAATAAAAGGAATATTACCCCACCAAATCCCTCATCGTGAAAGAAAAATAAGGCCACCCGGACTACGTTTAAGACTACCTCACACCATATGACTTCGACTTCTTAGTCGCTGCATTGAATGATGCTTCACTAGAGATTGCAGAAAATCAAGAAGTGAAGAAGGAGGAGGTATTTAGTTGAATCAAGGGTGAACTTCAAGAAGTGCAGCAAGCACTCCAATCCAGTCGAGCAGTTTCTACTGCACCCTTGACAATTAGAACAGTAGGAACAGGCGATGAGCCCAACCAAATACACCAGGTCATCGATAAAGTTGAAGCTTGCCTTCGACGAGCTCAAGAAGACAAAACGCAAGCCACCCAAGCTTTGACACAAGTACAGAGCACACTTGTAGAAAAAAAGAGTAAGGCAGAATGGGAAAATATTTCCCTACAAGCAAAGTGGGATGAGGAAAAATCACAGTTACAACAGAGAAAGGACCAATTGCTAGAAAAGCAACTTGAAATACAGGAAAGGGTTCACAAATCCCTTCACTCTGTGACAATCATAGAAGTGAAGATTAAAGAATGTGTCCCACAGAAGGTGGCACAAATTGAAGAAGTAATCTAACAACTTCATCAGTGCATCGCAAATCTAGAACTTCACACCATGCCTGAGACTCCTCAAGAAATAAGAGATCTCAGGGAGGCAACTGCCAGCAATGCATTTGTCCGATTAAAAACCCTTGCCTTGGAATGCAAGCAACTGAGCGCTAGAAGCACCCAGACTTATGAGAACCTCACATAGAATCCATAGTTGTAGGCATTGGAGGCACAAATCCAAGAAGCAAAGAAGCACACAAATATGCTATAGATGCAGCTAAAGGCTTTGACCCCAGTCGAGAAAATGAAGATATTTCCAGAACAATGCACCGCCCAACAATAGGTACACATGTTGCAATGTAAAGTGATGGAAGTCCTCTAATGACTTTAACCAATCCAAGAAAAGGCATGCCAATTATTCAATGAAGTTGAAAGCTAGGGAGTCAAGCTTGAACAGGTTGTCATCACCATGGAACAATGCCCAGAAGGGCTAGTAAGTAACATAGTGATCCAGTAGTTCATTGAGCAAGAGTTTGTCACACTATAGTAGGTCAAAGAAGATCGAGCCAAGATTGAGGCATTCGAGGTGGAATTGATTAGACCAGAGTGACTTGGGATGAGTCACAGGTGAGTGTTGGGGGCCTATTGGCCCTTGACCAAGTTTTGAGGAACACTTGGTCATAATTGATCATTTTTGGGACTTCAACAGTTTGTCAAAGACAAAGCGCAAAGAGAAGAAGAAATTGCAGAAGCTAGGCCCCCTTTTGGGTCCTTTTTGGTTTCTTGGGAATATGTAATGGGAAAGGGATGTCATCCTATGCATTTACCCATGCTTAGGCCCACTTTTGTAATGTATAAATATAAGGATAGGCAATGTAAGAATTAGTAGATGTGATTTCTTAGTGCAATTGCTAGTGCATCTATGTGATGTTGAATAAGTTCTCTGTGCAAACTGTGTAAGGCCTGCAAGGATAAGTGTGAGTTACTATGAGGTTGCTATAGAAAGATAATTGTTGTAATGCAAGGAAGAAGGATCTAGCGAGCTGCACAAATCTTCTATCCTATGAAAAGAAGGGTTTTGGAGGCTTTGTGATTGTAACAAATTGAACATGATAATAAAGAAGAAGATCTTGTGGACGTAGCCCCAGGGTGGGGGTGAACCACGTAAATTTGTGTGTTATGCTCTATGCTTTGATTCAATGTGTTTATCTTTGCTTATGCTATGTGATTTGATATATCCACTTATGCTCTATGATTCTTAGATATATATGATTGTTAGATCTGATGTGTATGAGGATGCTTAGTGTTGATCTGGGTTACTATGGTTAAGTGTTTAAATACTATAGATCTGAGTGTACACCACGAAGCTCTGTGCTATCTACGAAGTATAATAAGGGTTGAATATTGATGAATGATCAATGATAAGTACTATGTAAATGATATAGTCACATATATGTGTCATAGCTAAGGTTGCAGACACCTGAGTATTGCAACCACCCTTGCCTCTACCTCGGGTGAGACTTCATCTTCTTTGTAGGTGTTGCCGAAAGGGCTGATAGTTAGGGCTTTGTTGGTGTGCTCTTAAGTGTTGAACCCTGGGTCTACCCCTGTGCCAACAATTTGGCTGAAGCATCGTGTGCTATGTCTACATTGGAAGTTCTAGAACACTACCCCAGTCAACGTAGAACCCTCTTGGCTGTTACTGGCATTGTTGATCCTAAGTCGTCCAACAATATCATGTTTAACTTGGAAAATTATACATCTCGACTCTCCCACCAATTTGCTTTCGAAATTGATTTGTTGTTCACAATCAACAAATTCACCGAACCATATTGGATGAGGGCGACTCTACTTGTGTCATCTCTTTAGCATGTTGGAAAGATTTAAAATCACCCGCACTTAACAAATCCTCAACGATGTTACGTGCATTCGATGGGTGAGGTTTTCATCCCCATGGGATTTTACAGTCCCTGCCCATCCAGTTGGGTGGAAAAACCATCACTATTGATGTCGAGGTGGTCGATGCTCCCCTCTATTACAACTTATTACTTGGAATAAGTTGGTTGTATGCTACGACTGTCATTTCTTCATCTATATTTCGATGTGTACAATTTCCTCATTAGGTAAAAATTGTCACTATCGATCAACAGATTTATGTACACCCGATGCTCGCGCTCCTACTACCAACAACATTCCATTCTTGGGAGACCACAAGATCACGTATGAAAGCATTGGTGTTGGCTTGCTAAAATATTCTATCCTTATGTGTACCTTCCCTACACCACTTCCACTGACTACACATCATATCTCCACCATCGATATGATTTCGACCATAGCATATCAATCTTTGGAATCATCTGACCCTTCGATTGTACTTAGAACCTTGGAATTTGATGCACTAGGTGACACCATGCCACTTATTATAGCTGAAACATCATATGTTGATATCCAATCCACTTCTCCCTCTTCGAATGACCAACATCGTTTGGCACCTGACAGTTATTCGATCCCATCATGGTTAAATTCCTTGTCGACTATGATCGACTAAATTTCCCCAATTTTTCCCTCTGATGAATGTATTAGGGAAATGTTGCGCATTGATGAGATACCTCAGGATGATAACCATCATCGATCCTCTTTTCTACCCCTTCATGAATAAATTTGGTGAGATATACACTCTATCTTCCCTCCTGATGTTGATTTTTTGTTGTCTCCCATGCCTTCAATTTTCGATGACTTAGATCTGGTAGTTGACATGGTGATCTCTTTGGTAGGTATATTGGAGCTTTATATCCTTACCCCTATCGCGGCCCTTGACATGTGTTACTTCCAGAGTGATTTTCTTCCATCCAGTGAAGATCTCTTGGATTCCATGACCAAGTTTCTTCCCTTAACATGGCGTCCTTCTAAAGTGTGGAAGCCATGATCAAGGAAAAGCCATGAGCATGGTTTTTCCTCTCTGTGGAAAGCTTGTTAAAAAATGAGATAGAGGCTACAAGCATAGTTTCTCTTCTCTGTGGCAAGCTCATTAAAAAATGAAACAGAGGTCACGCGCACAGTTTCACTTCTTTGTAGCAAGATCGTTAAAAAATGAAACAGAAGCTTTGAGCATAGTTTTCCTCTCTGTAGCAAGCTCGTTAAAAAATGAAACAACAATCTGGGGATTGAACCCAGAGCCATGAGCATAGTTCATTTCCTGTGTCAATCTCATTAACAAATGAAACAATCACCTCTCCTACCAAGACAAGTCTTTCATTAGGTCTCGTTTTTGAACCTTCATTTTCATCCACCCTTCTCCTTTCTCTCATCTAGTACAGAAATTGGTGACAACCTCAAAGTCAGTGAATGAATTGAAGCTTGGGGGGGCATGTCTCCAGCCTTTGATGATCATTCTAGAGTTAAGCCACTAGATTTCAATATGGGGGAGAGTACTGAGCTTAGTCTTTTCTCTTTCTCGTGCTAAAAAAAACATGACAATGCAATCGAGTAGATTTTTATCACTTTTTTGGACTCGTAAAGGTTATACGAAAAAGGAACCCCCTGGAGTCTTATTTAAACTCTTTCCAGAATCTCTAAACATGAAAATATTTTCGAGTGATCTTGCTTCCTTTCACACTCATTAAAAGGTTTTAAAGGGCGTCTTTCAAGTGATAATTTATCTCTTTTTCGGCCTTGCAAGACTAACATTATTAAAAGGGACAACATTGGAGTCATCTTTAAGTTGTTTTCAGACTCTCTAAATATGAAAAACATCGAGTTTACCTTCTCTAGACTCGTTAAACAATTACACATTGAAGGGATCTTATGAGACTGAACCCCTACTTCTTCCAATTTTCTAAACAAAGGAAGAGGGACTTACTGAAGGTAAGTATTATTGAGCATGTGTTACCCTCCTCGCGCACGTTAAATTAAAAAGAGGTACTCATCTATCTATATGGGGGGAAAATTGAAAGAACCAAGCCAAGCAGTTTTTGAAAACACTACCATTAACTCTTACAGTCGCCCTTGAACATGACACTTTGTATTTTCATGCATTTTAATCCATTGAACCTCTACACTGAGCCAATCCTTTGAGTTTCTTTTACTCCTTTGGGTCACCTGACGAAATTCACAACATCCACTGCATCATCAAGTTTTGGTCCATGTCGCGTTTCTATTGTTGTGCCTCGATGTTCAAGGGAAGTATCTACCTCAAGAGTCAACCATCACAAATATCTTGTTTCAATGCCCGTGTCAGTCCATGTTCATTTGATCTACCAATTACATATCTATGTCTATTTCATGTCATTTATGGGGGATACATAAAGGCCCTCCTTCGACGATTCTATTCATGTCGACTTCAACACATTATCCAGGAACTAGACTTAGAAACCAGTTAGTACCTTGGGACCTACATGCCTCAATGGCAGGCCTCCTTGCGTCTGACAGTGGGTTTACATCATTGACCTCTGATCAGATGATTCCAAAGATGTTCTACTTCAACTCATTCATTCACATTCATCGGAATGTACTAGAGTACCTTGTGAATCATTTACATCAATGGTGATCTCCCTCACACTTGTTAACGACTTACCTCATTTGACCGGTAATCAAGTGGTTTCTACCATGTTTTACATCAGGACATCCATTAACATGGTTAGATTTGTACTACATTGGGATCAATAAGAAGACCCTGGGTTGAGTTATCACTCTTATATATACTTTTCCTAGGTTGTGAAGGAGGTATTTTGAACTATGACACATATATTGTAACATAGATCCACTTTGTATTAGTTGTGGCTATGTCTTGTCGTCTTGTATATCCACTGTGTATTCTTCGTGGCTACAATCAATTCAGATCATAGGAGTATATATCCACATTGTATCTTCAGTGGCTATACCTTTTATCAATATAATTATGGATCAATAGTGTATTTTATGGCGGACATACCTAAAAATTCTTTATCACTCAAGCATAGGTATGCCTACCTTGGGTTTGAAACATGTCATAATATTTGTTTTATGGTTGTGTGTATCTTTTTCCAGCCTCTCTGCATCCATAACCTTGCTCGAAAAAGTCTAAAAGGTAATTCAATCATCATTGTCTTTTGACTTCGCACTTTGGGGGGAAATCTATTACACATCAAAATTACTCACTTCAATAGTGTTGCAAGTGTCATCATTACAAGTGTTGTAAGTGTTGCATCTTGTGTTGTTTGTGGAGCCTGATTATCTCCCTGATTCAGAGGTCCTTTCTTTCAGCTGTGTTTATACCCCATGAATACTTTACACCCCAGAAGTACGTACACTCTTTCATGCGGGGGAGTGTAGAGGGGGGGTATCCCCTCTGTGGGGTCCTAGGGGTTCGGGAGTGAAGCCCCCAAAGGAAAAATTGCCTTGTAAATGTTATTGTAATTTCATTGTAAACTTGGACCGTTCATTATAAGGTCACAGATCTAATGGTAGAAATTATGTTAGGTTTTTTTTCCCTAGAAGGCAACCCTCTGTTATGAGGGAAATGTATTGTGGCTATGCATTATGGAGAGTATTGTATTCTGAGAGAGGAGACTGTGACAGAAAGAAGAGGAAGTTACAACAACTTTTGTTGTAGGTTGTATTCCTTCATTTTCTAGATAATAATAAAGGAAGGACCTGGAAATTTCTCTAGTGGACGTAGCTGACACTGGGTGAACCACGTAAATATGTGTCTCTATTGTATTTTGTATCTTCTATGTTTTGTTTCCACATTTGTTTTATTTTATTTCTACGCAGTCCTATTTTTCTAATAAATGGTATTAGATTGAAAGGTAACTCGTAGGAAAAGAGGGTTCCTAGTTCGAGTGGGAGCAATGTCGGAAGATGGAAAGTTTAGGGTCGAGAAATTTAACGGCCAAAACTACCAGTTATGGAAGATGAAGATGGAAGATTATTTATATCAGAAGGATCTATTCCTACCATTAGGTGGAGTAGCAAAGAAGTTGACGACCATGAAGGATGAAGAATGCGAGATTATTGACAGAAAGGCTCTAAGAACTATATGGATGAGCTTGGCAGCATCGATGGCTTTCAATATTTCAAAAGAAAAGACAACGAAGGATCTGATGGACACATTGGTTAAAATGTATAAAAAACCCTTGGCATCCAATAAGGTATTACTAATGAAGAGATTATTTAATATGAAGATGTCAGAAGGTGGGTCTATTGCATATCATTTAAATGAATTTAATACGATTACTAATCAACTAAGTTATGTAAAAGTGGACTTTGATTATGAGGTCAGGGCTCTTCTAATAGTGTGCTCATTGCCAGAAAGATGGAACGTATGGGTTATGGTTGTAAGTAACTCTATCTCTGGTTCACATACTTTAAAATTTGATGATGTTGTTTGTGTTATGCTTAGTGAGTAAATGCGACGGAAAAGAACAGGTGAGACATCAGGATATATGTTGAACATGGAGAATAGGGGAAGACAAAAGGACAGAGGAAAGGGCTCAGGGAACCGCGAGAATTATAGGAAGGGAAGATCCAAATCCATACTTGGAAATATAGAGTGTTGGAAGTGTGGGAAGAAAGGACATTTGAAGAAAGACCGCAGAGCTCCAAAGAAACAAAGAGATGGACAACAGGAGAGAAATCAAGAAGAAAATGTAACAGGTGATGTGTTACAAGATTATTTGATTATTTTTGTAGATAATATTTATGAGTCTTGGGTAGTAGATTCAGGGGCTTCATTTCATGCCACACCCCATAGGAAACATTTTCTAGATTATGTTCAAGGTGATTTTGGACAGGTTCATTTGGGTGATGATGCACTATGCAAAATTGTTGGAATGGGAAAGGTAAAAATAAAGCAACGCAATGGAAACCAATGGTTGTTGAAAGAGGTAAGACATGCTCCAGATTTAAGGAAAAATCTAATTTAAATAGGTAAGTTGGCAAGTGAAGGTTGTATATCCATATTTATAGATAAGACATGGAAGGTCATCAAAGGATCACTAGTGATAGCAAAAGGAGAGAAGGTAGTTACATTGTATTTATGTATTGGTAATACTGACTCTTATATATCTTTAGATTTTATAGGAGTGGATACAACACAGTGGCATCATAGGATAGGACACATGAGTGAGAAGGGAATGCATATACTTCAAAAAATAAATTTGTTGCTAGATCTTAAACAAATTGATTTGGACTTCTGTGAGCATTGTGTTTATGGAAAAAAAAAGAGAGTCAGATTTCTCAGAGTCAGAAAAGAAAAGAAGAATGAAAGGTTAGATTATGTGCATACATATGAATGGGAACCAGCTTAGGTATCATATATTGGTGGCTCTCATTATTATGTTACTTTTATTGATGATGAAAATAGAAAAACTTGGTTTTATTTCATTCGACAAAAATATGATGTTTTTTATACTTTTAAGAAATGGAAAGCTTTAGTTGAGAATGAGACAGGAAAAATTTTGAAGTGTCCCAGATCAGATAATGGACGTGAATATTGTAGCAAGGAGTTTGATGATTATTGTTCATACCATGGGATTCGTATAGAGAAGACAGTTCCAAGAAGACCACAAGAAAATGGTGTGTCAGAAAGGATGAACAGGAAAATCATGGAGTGTGCATGGAGTATGAGATTGCATGCCAGTTTTCCCTTACAGTTATAGGTAGATGCTATAGATACTGTTGTTTACTTAATTAATATAGGACCTTCCAGATCTTTGGATGGTAGAATTCCAGAGGAGGAATGGACAGGAAAAGAGGTAAACTATTAGTTTTTGAAAACTTTCGGTTGTGAAGCATTTATCCATATTGATAAAGAAAATAGAACAAAGCTTGAGTCTAAATCCAATAAGTGTACCTTTATTGGATACGGTGTTAATGATTTTGGTTATCGATTTTGGGATTATGAAAATAAAAAAATCATTAGGAGTAGAGATGTCATATTCAATGAGAAGGTCATGTACAAAGATTAGTAGCAGGGAAAGCAACAGGAAGAAGAAAAACAAGAATACATTGTACTTGATGAGATCATTGAAAAAGAAATTCCAAAGGATTCTGAAAATCAAAATGTACAACAATAGGAGTAGCAGGTACCTCAAACACCTGCAAGTGTTGTTAGAAGATATTACAGGTTAAGTATACCCTCTGAACGATACTCTCCTTCATTGTATTATTTATTGTTGATTGGTTTTGGTGAACCAGAATGTTATGAAGAGGTAATGCAGGTAGACACCAAAAAGAAGTGGGAGCAAGGGATGAAAAAAGAAATGGATTCCTTGGCAAATAACTAGACTTGGGACTTCGTTTAGTTTCCTACGGGAAAATGAACATTGCAGAATAAATGGGTTTACAAGTTGAAGGAAGAAGATGGAAGAGAAAAGTGGTAGAAGGCTAGACTTGTTGTAAAGGGGTTTGCACAAAAGAAAGGTATAGATTTTGATGAAATATTTTCTTATAAGGTCGAAGATCTAATGGTAGAAGTTATGTTAGGGTTTTTTGGCTTAGAAGGCAACCCTCTATTATGAGGGAAATGTATTGGGGCTATGCATTATGGCGAGTATTGTATTCTGAGAGAGGAGGCTGTGAGAGAAATAAGGGGAAGTTAGAATGAGTTTTGTTGTAGGTTGTATCCATTCATTTGCTAGATAATAATAAAGGAAGGACCTGGAAATTTCCTAGTGGATGTAGCCCACACTGGGTGAACCACGTAAATCTGTGTCACTATTGTATTATGTATCTTCTATGTTTTTTTTCCGCATTTGTTTTATTTTATTGATTCGTGGTCCTATTTTTCTAACATATTGTCCACAAGTGTCACATCTTGACCACAAGTTTCGCAAGTGTCACAAACATCATACTATCATCTTGCCTATGCCGTGCCTTTAAAAACATCACAAGGACACTTAAGACACCTCAAAGACTAGTTTTGAAGAAGATAAATCAATTGACAAGGGGTACAAACCTTTTGCCACTAAAAAAACCACTCAAATATCAAATTTGGAAGGCAACACTCCCCTATGCACTGTCAGGGAGTATTAACGCTCCCTGGGCCTCTTTGAGGGAGTGCTACAATGCCTTGTCCCTCACTTTGGAAGAGAGCTACTCATTCTGAGTGAAATTTGGTTTGTTGAGACAAATCAGAGAAGAATCCCCTCAATTTCTGAAGGTGGTTGGATTCGAATAGAAGGTCAAGTCGTGATCTTAGGGAAGATCTTCAATTGATAGAGAGGAATCCTCAACTTATCCAAAAGATATCTCAAGTGGTTGGGCCTCTCCAAGGTTATATAAGGAGGCCTTCTCATGGTGAAAGGTACATAAAAGATTGGATATATGAAACTTATGATCTCATAAGTGAGATGCCATTGAAGCATAATTAGTGTAGATTAATTGAGCAAAGGGGTTAGACAAGGAGAGCCGGAAGAGGCTGTTGAACCTCCATCAAAGGATTGTAAGAACCTTTTACTTGTTCTCATTAATAATCAATGCTTGGCCTGTTTCTTTCAAATTTATGTTTGTTCCACATGAATTTTTTTTTAGTAGATAGATCTATGTTTTAGATAATCTCAATAGAATAGGAAGCTCGTTGTATCTTTGTTTGTTCTACAGGACCTATCAAGGAGCTTAGGATTGGATCTCATCTTGGACTTTGCGAGGATAAACATCATTAACAAGGTACACATCTTTCTTCTTCCTCTTCATATGTTAGCTTAACTATATCTAAAAGGATGTCAATGTCCATGTTGTCTTGGGCTTAGGAGTCTAGAGATCACGTGGGAATCTGCTTGTCCACAGGAGGATTCACCTGTAACAATTACTTAACTCCACATCCACATATTTCCAATTGTTCAACCACAGAAAGGATTCAACTTATGCTCCACTTGTCATATCATCATTTCTCACGTTTCAGAGCCATCTCTCATTATTACAGCTATTCCACGTGGATCAAATGGCGGTTGGATAGTGTAGTTACTCCAACAGATAAGTTCAGGCGGTAAGTTATGAGGTATACTACTAATCTTACATGTCTAAGTGATATAGATATGAAGGAACACTTGAATTCCTACCTGTCAGTTGCCCTAAATTCGTTAAACTGTGAGCCAATCAGATTAGTTGGGGGGGAATGAAAAATCCACTTCGACCTAACAGAAAAATACCTTTTTTTTATATTTCACCTCCACCACCTTTCAACCACGCTTATTTTCACTGTGAGACTAAGCTCTTCATGCTAATGCATGTTCGTCCTTGCTCTATATTTGGTTTAGGTGCCAGTTTCTCCTCATAATTCATTATCGAATACAAATGCAACCTCATGGGAGGACCGCCCATGAGATATGAACCAGAAAATCTAGATGCTTAGCTGCTGCACCTGGATGTTTATCAAATATTTCTGTAGGTTGGCTAGATTTCTTATTTTAAGAAGCTGCAAGGGTTTAATGAAGTAGAAGTCTTGGATTTCAGTCAGAATCCCACAGGTGTCTATTCAATGGTGCACAGAGTGCAGATTCCAATGATATAAGAGAGAAAAGTCGTTGTGACAGGGTTGCCAACCACAGGAGAAAAATGGTTTAACAGGAAAGAGAATATTCCCGATGCACAAAAGGGTTTTCTCATGGGCAATGAGTGAGTACAGACAAAAGGCCAAGCTGAAGATGTTAGTTCCTTACCAGATCCATGGGGCAAGGTATCAAAATTCATCAAAAGGTACATTACATGCGAAGGGAGATATCAAGTTGTTTATTTTTCTGATTTTGTTCTATTGTCACATTTGAGACATCAGAAGATAATAAACATTCCCTATTACCTTCTTCATTTCTTGCATATTATGGCTCACTTTGTCAAGAAATCCAAGCACCCCATGAATTTTCTTTCCAATCACAGACTCATAGGGTTGTTGTTTCATAGAGGAATGGGAATCCCTAATGACCCATTACCTGAAGTGCCTGTGCCAACTCATGTGCCTGCTATAATAGCCAACCCCGAATAGCTAGTTCCTGTGTCTGCTGTTATAGTTGACCCAGAACAGTCAAACCCTGTTCCCTTGACTGCACCAGTAGTTAAAAACCTGACGGTAACTGCCCGTAAGTCAACTCTGAATACCAAACACAAAATCATAAGCACCTCTCACACTACTCAGAAACACCTTGACAATATTGAACCAGAATAGTTAAACCCTATGCCTTCATTTGTGGTTGAGCCAACAGTTGACAGCACAATCCCTGAACCAAGTCATGAGACATAGCCCTTTGCTGCAAAAAAATTTGTTCAATAACTCCCTCTAACCCATAATGCTAAGAAAAGGAAAACCCTTCCTTCTGTCTTTACACTACCTAGGAAAAAAACTAGGTCAGAGTGATCCACTGCAATAACAATTCCATCCTCCACTATAATTGCAAGTACCTCAACTTCTTCTCCCGTGGTACCAACAACAACTCAAAACCCTCATGTTGCTGTAAAAGCAGTTCCAACACCTACTGTATCTATCAATGAATCAATTTAGAACACCAAACATTAATCTAGATGAGAATCTAAGACGAGAATCGACAGAAGCAACCCTCCTTGTGCTGCAACAACAGTTCAGATCCCTACTGTCAGTCCTACTGAATCATCTCAAAAAATAAAATGTCAGCCTACAAGAAAATCTAAGAGAGGCATCAAAAGGGTTGTACCATATGCTGCTAAAGAGTGTCTTGATTTTTCTCATACTGAGACCTTACTAGAATTTATGTAGGTACGCATTCCAGGTTTCACCTTGTGCAAGGAATTTCAAGCAGCCATTTTATCATTACAAGAAGAATGTACATGAGTTATAGAAGAATCATCGGCTTCTCTTTATGATTTTGTTCATCACTCGATGAGTGATGAAGTATAGATTATATCAGATCCCAGTATCCTAGAATTTCCTCCTTGTATGATTTTTTAAGAACACCCTCCTTGTGAGATTGTTGAAGAACACCCTCCTTCTCCTAAATCAATGAAAAAGAAAGACCATGTTTTTGTCTCTACCTTACCTAGGAGGGGAACACGGTCAACAAGGTCTATTAAAGCATCAGTTGGCTAGAAAGATATGGAATAGGAAATACCTATTCTTTGTCCATTATCCTCCATTGTTAAGGAGACTACCACACAAGAACCAGTCCCCTCAAATAACATGGTTGTTACACAAGAACCAGCTACCCAGAGAAAGACCATTCCACAAAAAATATTCAGGACAGAATTAACTATTCCAGAGGAACAAGTCATGGGTGTATCCACCACACCAAAACCAGTTACACAAAATAGTGAGGATGTGCCACTTGCTCAACTTTTTGCTCAAATTGAGAAGAATATCAAGGATACATAAAATTCCAATATTACTAAACTATTAAAGGAAAATGATAGCCTCAAAGAAGAGTTGGCTTCCTTAAAGGAATAATTGCAGGTTGATCGTCAGAAGAATCCAGAGGGGATAGCCTTGGACATAGTATCACTCAAGAAAGATGTTATGGAACAAAATAGAGAGCTCATGTGCTTTGAATGTGGTAATATTATTTTCAGGTGGGGAATAAAGTAGTGAAAGTACCAGTCACTGGTCAGCCTGAAGAACCAGTCAATCTCTCAATCAAGATAGAATATGACCTTACTGCTCCACAAGAACTAGTAGGGTAGAGGATATCTCAACGTAATAGAGTATTTGTTGGTTCACCAACCACTCAAACACAAGAACCTCTATTACACACTTAAAATAATTCTGTTCTAGAAGAGAAGGCAAGAAGGACAAATTTTTTTGAGATAACAGATATTGGGGGGTAGACATAGTTTTCCATACTGGTACTTAGAGATTTGTCTTAGTAAGTTTTCATGGGAGGATTCACCTCCCTAACTTATATTCAGTGTAAGCCTTGAAATTGTTTTGCATGATGACATGTAATGTCTTCAGTTGGGGGGCATGTTAGGACCCAAAAATGTCCCTTTTTCACTATATCTTTTTCCCTTTCAACCTTAACATTTCTATGCTAAATGCCTACTTTAGTGCTTTCTAAGACCCTTTTTCCCATGGTATGAATCATTTATCTTTCTTTGATATACTTATTTACTTAACACATCTAATTGGTAGTATTTCTCATATTTTACCCATAAATGTGCAACTAATGATCAAAATGTGTAAGAGAACCAAGACTTGAAAAAAGATCGTTGTTGTTGCACCAATTGTTATAGTTGTGTGCTAGTCCTGCATGTTGTTACATGACTACAACAATTGTGCACCTTTCTTGGAAGTTGTCACACTTGTTGCAACAGATAACCACAAATCCTGGAAGCTGTTACACCAACTACAACAGATGCACACCAATCTTAAAATATATTACACTCGCTACAATAGATGGACACTGATCCTGAAAGATGAATCTTGAAGATTGATCCTCTGTTGTTATACATCTTGGCTCATGTTGATTCTTTTTCCTAATTTCATGAATATGACAGATCTCTTGTATCTTACGAACAACTTCAGAATCTGGGATTCTCAAGGCTATTCTGAGTCCATTTTTAATTGAATGACTCTGTCTTTAAATAGTAGAGCTTTTGTAATCATTGATACTGAAATATAGTTGTGGAACAAAGAGTGAAGAAAGAGCATGTTGTATCTGAACCCTTTTTACGAATCAATAAAGAAGTGCATTGAGTTTCTTTAACCTACTGTAGCCTATTTTCGAGTGGATTTAGTGATAGGAAAGGGCCCACCTTCCTCATAGACTCCCCTCTATTTTGATGTTTTGAGTTTTAGATTAGTTACATTGATTTGTGTGATTAATATGTTTAGCATTCTTAAAGTACAATTGTTGTTATAGTTCAGTCCCTTCCTGTCAAATGCACATCAGTGTGTCTCATGAGAATTAGAGGTCAAGTGTTGTATATTGTTGGAGAATCGTATTTCTGCACTAGGTAAAACTCTTCTTTCAAGTAAAAGTAATTAGAAGTGTGAATTTCCTTCCTGCAATTAAAGTAGATTTCTTTTTGGCAATTAGCATAGAATTTCCTTCTGTAAGAATAAAATTGAAAATTAGAATAAAACAGATAATCTAGGATTCTTATACACTCATCGATTTAGATTTCAATTACACAAGTGTGATTCCAATTCTGCAACAGTAGATTAGAACTCTAGCTGTGTCGGCAACTTGTGTTAATGTTCAGTTTTCAAAACTCTATTTCTTTCAATATTGCAACTTGATTAGTGTTTGCTTTCATCAATCTAGCATAGACCGTGCACAATTATCTTGCAATAACAAAACTTCCCTCGGTTTGACAATTTATATTGAACACCTTAGTTATCTATTTATTTAGACAATTAAAGTGCCCAACAATGGGATCTGCGGAAGAAGTGTCAAAAGAATATCGGATCGAATGAAAATAAGACGATAGAATGTGAATCTAAAAGGGGATATTGAGACCGTGGAATCCCACGAAGGTGGAGATCAAAATCTGGTTGAAGATAAAGGAGCTAGAGTTGGTGCAGAAAGATAATAGAAACCCCAAGTTAACACCGTGCAAGTATATGGACAAGTACGTATTCACCAACTTTCATGAAGTATGTTTCTATTATTTCCCACATATATTGTAGGGGTGGATCAAAATATTGAAATACAACCATATGAAAAATGAGATCAAAAAGATAGAATAGAATCGTGAAGATATCGCATAGCTACAACGCGTTGATAATAAATTTACACGTGTAGTAGATTTTTGGTTAGACAACATTATTGTCATATTTATCACAGAGTCTGCAATAGATACAACAAAGTTGTATAGCACAGCAAAAAAATAATTCTTGAAGGGACCTCAAGGTAGGTATCTCATATCATTATATACTTCCATTAAGATATTGTTATATAACAAAGGTGTAATGACAATCGAGTCAAATATCTAAACTTCCCTGTGTGTATGGGGGAAGGGGGGGAGAAATGATAGGAACAAGAGAAATCGAAGGAGAATGGGATAAAGGAAAGAAGGAGCAGGCCTTGGACCCAATTATGATGGATGATGACCAGATCAAGTAGATCATGGTGACAGCTAGAAGGATGCACAATGGAGTACCCTACCAATAGAAGGTGAACACCAAGAAGAGAGTCATAGCTACGAGGGAAGGCTTGGAAAGTGATGAAGAGGAGGTAGAGGATCTCTGGGATGTGGAGCAGATTGAGGAAATCCTTCATGTGACATATGAAAGAAGACAAGAATTCCAAGAGAGGAAGTAGAAGGAAGCACTCCTATAAATATTAGTGTCATTGTGGAACCCATAAACCCATGTGCAACTAATACACCAAGAAGAACACCACTGTTTAGACAACTAAATTTTGGGAGAAGGAAGACAGCAGGAAGTACATCTACATAGGGAACAACAACTAGGGGAGCCAATTCAAGAAGTAGTAGCCAAATATCTACACCACACGAAAGTACTATTTCAACATTTAAGATGGCGGGACATGACCCAACCATCGGGTTACCAGAATTCAAAGGAGAAGCATCGGAGGACCCGGAGAAGCACATGTTTATCTATGAAAATATTTGGGAAGAAAAATAGATCACAGAAGAGGACACTAAAATGGAACAGTTAGCTATCACATTAAGAGATCGCGCAGCAGATTGGTATATGATTTTAGCCACAAACAATATGGCAGGGATAAACAGAATGATTGGAGAAATAAAGAAGCTACTGATAAATGTGTTTTAGAAGCTAAGTTCATAGGACCAATACATGAACGAGATGATATATATTAGATAGAAACCAGGAGAATCTATATGGGAGATTGACCAAAGATTCAAGTGACTGAAAGGAAAGATGAAATATATCATGGCAGATATGCAGCATAGGCATTTGTTCATCAAATCACTACTACCACACTTAAAACATCCACTTTGACAATAAAATTTTTAGACATAGGCAAGGGTTCTATAGTAAACCCTACAAATGGAAGAGAACCAATATCAAAAGACAGATCGAACCATCGAGGAGATGAAGGAGGATCTAAAGAACTTAACACTCCAAATAAACCATAATAAGAACAAGGATAAAGGGGAATTCGTTTGGTGTACCACATGTAGGACATAAAGACACCATAAGAGCGAATGTCCAAAATTCACGTAGTACATGGAAGAAGGAATGCCAAATTCATTACCAACAGAAGGAATACGGTGCGAGATCTGTAAGAAATAGGGCCATGATCCATATCACTACCCAATGATGCATAAGTACCAGAGAGTGCCAAAGAGTTCGTATTGCAACTTTTTCAGGTTGGTAGGCCATGACGACAAAGATTGTAGAACGATGGAGTTGATGAAAGAGAGAACATCATATGCATATCCTGTACAAGCATAGATGATGACTTGAAAAGACACACCCCAGTTTAATCAAATACCAACCCAGTAAAACATCGTGCAATAACCATACAACATTGCGCAACCATAAAATAACATTGCGCAGCCACACTATAATACCACACAGTATAACCAGGAGCCTTCATATAATATGCTGCAAGGGGATTGAGATGGATACAGAGGTGGAGTAAGAGCAAGAGGAGGATTTGGAAGAGGCAGAGGACCAGTGGTATATCACAATTGTCAAAAACTAGGACACTATGCAAGAGAATGTCCATTTCCACCAACGAACTCTATGAATTGTCACACATCGGATCATGATATGGAAGAATGTCCTACATTATTAGAAAATATTCAGGAAAAGAGGAATAAGAACAATCAAAATGTTCAGTGGATTTTAGCAGAAGTGAGGGATGAAGGAAGAAATATTAACATAGTTACACACAAAGGAGAAAAACATAAAATGATGTAGTACGACAAGAGCCAGCACAACACTAATGGGTGAAGAAGAATGTTGAACCAAGGAAGTAGTTTGACACGCATAACAAGAAGGATATTTTTAAGCAAGCTAGATAAGAATTTGTGAATCTAGAATAGCGTCGACTTCAACCGCGTAGCATAGTAAGGAAGTACCAGAGTACGACATGCCTCCATCATTGGATCACACCAAAGAAATGAAGCCCCTGGGACAAGTAAGTATGATCAAAGGATTTTTTCAATCATGTGTAAAATTACTAAATGATCCATCCTCTATAAAAGTATTACAAAATATGCTAGAAAGATGTAGCATAGAGGTGGAAAGAAATTTAGAACAAAAAATAGTCAATCACCTACATACAAGGAGGTGAAGAAGTAGGGATTTCAAGTTGAATGCCAAGATTGGAGATTTCAACATGGGAGATATCATCCTAGATTTAGGATCCAAATTCAATGTATTACCGAATAAGACATGGAAATGTATGGGATATCCCACATTAGGATATTCACCGGTTAATCTGAAACTAAAAAATCAACACAGAGTTATACCAATTGGAAGACTAAAAGGAGTGACAGTAGACCTGGATGGACTGCGAACTAAAGCCGACTTTGAATTAATAGAAATAGTGGATGACACAACACCTTATCCAAAATTTCTCAGCTTGGATTGGGAATTTGATAACCATGCCATAATCAACTTAAATATGGGTAAAATGACCTTCGAGTTAGGAGAATACAGGTTCATTGCACCATTAAACCCATCTGAAGGGTAAACGTTTGTAGAGCCTACTTTCTTGGAACTAGAGGAAATTAGTCAGTTGTATAGAACAACTGTGCAAGATGAGGATTATGTAAACCCAACTATAGATGGGATACTCAGTTGGTGCAGCATCACCTCATGTTCATCAGAATCAGATACGAGTTTAAAGAATTGGCAATAGAGGTTACACCAAGTGTCCACAAGACGATGCGCAAGAATAGAATGCGCAGTAAGATGGGTAGGTACAGAGATAATGGAACCAACCAATTTCCATGGGGTGAATGATATAGAAGCATTCTTGACATGCTATGAATATGAAGTGTTAGAAAGTTAGATACTTTTAGAACTAGATATAGCACTCAAGGTGACACCTACGCGATGGTGGGTGCACACAAAGAAACAATCAAGAATTGGTACCAATTTAAGCAGTTACTATGCATTAGGTTTGGAGAAGAACAAGGAAGCAACCAATGGCATAAATATGATGGACAGGGGGCACCAACAAGTCATTTGGAGAAGTGCAGAGTGTTATGGAAACTGACACCACCGGAGGAATGGCCTCACCATTTTGTACACACATTAGAGGGTATACCAACAAAATGATATACATACCAATAACTACGAAAAGGAACTATGAGTTGGAAAATAATACAACATAACTTTACAGTCAATTTCTCATTTGAGCATGAGAACCCCAACATAGATGCAACACTTAAACAAATAAGAGGAGTGATATTTATTAAGGAACTAGAAGTTGAACTTATAACAAACAAACAACAACAAAACAGGTAGACAATGAAAGAACTACTGTCATGCTGCCATGTGCAGGAAGAAGTACCAAATGAAGATGATTTGTGTGATATTCAGATTGAGGAAGTTGAAGGCGATATAGAAGTGGAAGGTTCATCTCTATAATCATAAGTGATTTTTTTGGTGATCAAGGTGAAGAAATTCAACATCAAGACAGTGGAGAATCCCAAAATAGCTAGCATTGGAGACGATTGGGATGATAAAATAGTAGAAATTATAACAAAGTTATTGCTCAAGTACAATGACCTATTCCCAACAACGTTCACAAAAATGAGAGGCATAGCGAAAGAGCTAGGTGAAATTAAAATAACACTTAGAGATAAGGAAAGACCAATTATACAGCGACCATACTGACTAAGCCCAATATATAAGCAAAAAGTAAAAGGTGAGATTGATAGGTTGTTGGAGGATGGAATCATAGAACCTGCAGAAGAATCTGAATGGATAATCCTAATGGTAGTTCAGGAGAAGAAACAAGAGGGGATAAGAATATGCATTGACTTGAGAAAGTTGAACGATGCATGCTTACATGACTCGTTCCCTAACCCGTTCACATATGAAGTCTTGGAAATTGTAGGAGGACAGGAAGCTCATTCATTCACCGATGGATTCTCAGGATACCATCAGATCAAGATAGCACCAAAAGACAGATACAAGACCATGTTTTCCATAGAATGGGGATCATACCAGTATAAAATCAGGACGTTTGGATTGAAAAATGCACCAACAATATTTTCCAGAGTACTCATAGCTGCATGTAAAGAATTTAGCCACCAGTTTATAGAAGTATACCTGGATGATTGGATAGTATATATTCTATTGAAATAACATGTAGAGGTCTTACATATGATGTTAGAAATATGCAGACAGTGCCAGATATCATTAAGTATCAAGAAGTGCATATTTTGAACACCTTTGGGATACTATTTGGCCAGATAGTATGCAAGAAAGGATTTCAAGTAGATCCTGCCAAGATTGCAGTAATTTTTAACCTTCCACCACCAAAAACAGTCTCTTAATTAAGAGAGACATTGGGACACACAGGGTACTACATGAAATTTATAAAAGGGTATGCACAGATTACTGCACCAATGGAGAAAATTCTAAGGAAAGACACAAAGTTCCAGTGAAATGAGGATTGTCAACACGGTCTGGATACACTGAAAGAGAAGATGGTAATCATACCAGTACTAGTATTCCTATATTGGGAGAACACAATCCATGTATATGTATATGCATCATCCATATCACTTGGAGCTATTCCGGTGCAGCCGGGAGCAGGAGAATTGGATATCACTATAGCATTTTCTAGCAGAAAATTGTTAGAATTGGAGCAGAACTACAACACTACATAGAGGGAAGGCCTAGCTATGGTCTACGTGCTCCAACAATTCATACATTATTTATTAGGAAAACATTTCAATATTTTCACGGACCATTCAACACTCAAATACCTCGTCAACAAGGCAGTGTTGAGGGGGAGAATTTGCATATGGTTATTGTTGTTATATAAGTTTGAGTTTGAATTAATAGTCAAGCCAGGAAAGTTGAATGCAGGACCGGATCACCTGTCGAGGATCACGAATGGGGAGGAACCTACAAATCTATAGGATAACTTTCCAGACACACAGTTATTTTTAGTCCAGGTCACTGATGAATACTTCATAGACATTATCCAACACTTGAGTATGGGGACTGCGCCACAAGAATATAACACTGCACAAAAGAAGAATTTTGTAGTCAAGGTTGTAGATTACCGACTAATTGAAGGACACTTATACAAAATGGGTGTAGATAGAATATTGAGAAGATGTGTGCTAGAACATGAAAGACCTAGAATTTTAGCAGAAGCCCATGAAGGAATAGAAGGAGGGAATTATACAAGAAAAGATACCATGCATAAGGTATTGTGTGTGGGACGATGGTGGCCAATCATGCACAGAGACTCAAAGGACTACTTCCATAAATGCGATGTCTGTTAGAGGGTTTGTAAACCAAGTAGAAGTGATGAGATGCCTTTGCAACCACAAGTATCTTTGCAGGTATTTGAAAAATGGGCAATAGATTTTGTGGGACCGATTAACCCACCGGCAAAAAGGTAAGGAGCAAGGTACATTATCACTGCAACAAAATACTTGAAAATATTGGCAGAAGAAGCGCCAGTAAAATATTGCAGCGCAAAGACAACAACACACTTCATGTTTGAACAAGTTATCACTAGATTTGGTTTCCTGAGGATTTTGATGAGTGACCAAAGCACTTATTTCATTAACAGTACTATTAAGGCTACGATTGAAGAATTTGAAGTTCAACATAAAAAGAGTACACCATATCATCCCCAAGAAAATGGGGCAGTGGAAGCCTTTAACAAGATCCTTGAAAATTCACTGAAAAAGATCTGCAACATTAATAGGGATGATTGGGACTTAAAGATATCAACAATATTGTGGGCATACAGGACCACATGTAAGAAATTGATAGGAAAAACACCATTCGGACTGGTGTACATACAAGAAGTTATGCTTCCATTACAATTTTTGGTTCCTAGTCTGTGCATAGCAGCAGTTACAAACATGACGGAATGAAGCACAATACAGGAAAGGATAAATTAGTTGATGATCATGGAGGAAGATAGGATTCTAGCATGGTTCCACCAGGAAGTCCAGAAACAAATATACAAAGCATGGCATGACAGACATATCAAGAGGAAGGGTTTCAAGGAAGGATATCTAGTCTTGATAGATGACAAAAAATCCCTTTAGCACCCAGGAAAATTCAGAATGCATTGGTTAGGACCATACAAAGCAAAGAATGTCATAGATGGGGGAGCTGTACAATTGAAAGATTTAGGAGGAACATAACTCAGAGGGATGATCAATGGGATCCAACTGAAGCTATACAGGGCCATTTGACCCCCGGGAAAAAAAAAAGGATGAACATTTAACAAAGGAATAGGGCACCGAGAAGAGAATGAGTGTGCACACTCGGGAATGTCATTGTGGTGGAAGAAAATTACAATGGTCACTACAAGCAAGAAAGTGGAAACAACGGGAAAGAAGGACATGGAAAATAACTACCAACAAACGATGACTATAAAACTTAAATAAAAAAATTGACTAATTGGACACTGCATTAATCACACCAACTGGAAACAATAAGAGAATTCAATAGCAAGTACGCGAGAGGCACCAGTTCAATTAAAATGAAAATGGGTTAACGTCCCCAAGAACTTTCACTGAATCATTATATAAACTGGTACATGGGATTGGGAAGGTTATTATGCAAGTGAGAAAAGCAGAGAGCAACAGAGAATAGAGAGGCAAGCATGAAGTTTTGAGAGCTTACAGAGGCTATCGTGTTTGGTGGACAACAACCTAAACACCATGACACCACCCAAAAAAGGATAATTGAAAAAAACTAGTCGATGATGTCGAAGAAATGCCAGAGCCTCGTTGTAATCATAGGAAAGCGAACAACAACCACTTCAACCTCCAGAAGTCGTCAATGTAGATGAAATCCCATCACCTAATATGACACCAGGAAGCCCCACACCTATTGTGGAGGAATCCCAACAAACAACACCAGTGGGCATGGATAGGGATGTACCAGAAGGAGGATGGGGACAACAAACTGAGGATGCAGAAAATCATTCACACTCTGGAAACCCTGAAGAGCACCCGAGAGTTAATGGGATGGTCCAAAACTAGGAGGAAACGGTTGCACTAGAAATATTACACATAATCACGTCGGAATAGTGACAGGAGGGCATAGTGGAATATGTCACCGACTGACCAGATGAGTATGCAGAAGAGCGAACAATGGAGGATAGAACCTCGAGTCAACTACACAGTGGAAGGGAAAGTAGGCAGTACCAAGGTCACCATGCAAGAAATCCACCACAACCATTGTCTTTCCTCACATTTTGGAAAGGGTATGTATAATAGGAAACATGTTAGTCCACACAGAGAAATTGAGGTACTCAGACCATGATGTGGCAGACACAGACAAGTTCCCGGAGTTCGCCAAGCAATTCTACCTATAGACAGTGGGTATAAGACCCTTTGGCGAATCAATTAATCAACCAGTCTAGTGGGAAATGGGACTGGCCAAAAATGGGATTCTAGGATTGTTGGACATCCCGCACTTTGGGAGGGGCCAGTATGCAAACAACTGCGTCAAACAATTGATGGCAGTCACCCATGGCAGATACGTATGGCTGGAACAACTCATCTCAATAGATGTAGAGCTTATTTCATACATCACAGGGTTTCCATCATGGGGTGAGGATCCCGCATAGTTCCTTGAGGACAAGACAAAGGAAAAATCATTGGTCGAGGAAATGAAGAAGAAATATGGTATCGAAAGGGGGTCGTGCATAATCATCATCAAGCGTATTAGTGACGCTGTGAAAAGAATGACCACAAAAATTATGGCATGCAAATTTATAAAGAAATGTTACAAGGAGGAAGTCCTGGTCGGGGTTGTTGCATCTATAGCAGAGTGTGCAGAGGGAATCACACTCAGTTGGGTCCCTTATTTGTTGAATCTATTCCTAGACAAATGCAAGGACACATAGGATCTGGGGACAAAATTTCATTATTCATGTCTACTCATCCTGATAGCCTTGATTAGATGGAAGGAGCCGAAGTATTCATTCTTTTCCACTAGACCCAATCCCTACCATAAAGCGTGATACTTATCATTGGGGTCCGCTTCGTACCCCAAGAACATAAAGGCTAATGCAACCATCTTTGAAGTATATCTCAATGAATTACACGACAACATTGCCAACACTTGGAGGGTGTCACCGGAAGAAATCACACAGTATTAGGGCATAGCCAACTTCAAAGCCACTAGACATGCGATGTGGACCTAGGAACAAAAATATCTCAACAATCAATGGCTACAACTGCACTACTACATCAAGGAGGAGAATATAGAGATGGTCATTAAGGATTGGGATGTGAACTAGAGGATTCCAGTCCACAATCAAGAAATACCCACATAAATCGAGGAGGAGGAGGTAAGACAAGAACAAAGACATTTCAAAGAGATAACAGTGCCCAAGAAACCAAGGACAGATCAGAACAAGGTGCAAAAAAAAAATTGGGGGGCATCAAAGAAAGGCACCTAGGTGAGGAAGAAGAACAAAATACATGCACCACAGGTATAGGAGAAATAGGCTGAGACAATAGAGGGAACTACATCAAGTGTTATTCCATAGGATAAAGGCCAGACTAAGAAGCTAGTCAACCAGATGGGGGGTGCACGCAAGAAGGAGAAAGCACACAGAATTCCCCCAGAATACATGATCACCAAGGATGATGAGGACACGGTGGCCCAAATGGTCCATGATCGCACAGTCGAGGATTTCGATAATGTTGTGCGCCAAAGGGACAAGATTGAGGAAGAGATGGCATACATGTGACAAATCATCATGCATATTAAAGAAGTGCAGGTGGCCAACAGTAGCATAGGAACAATCCCATCAATATCACATATAGGAGGCAAAGCTAGATCAAGTAAACAGAACAGAATCTAGACGATAGCAAAGTCGAGCTCAACATTTCACGTCACACCCAACATGTTGTGCAAGGAAAAAATCATGGGGAAGACACCCCTAAAGGACTTGGCTCAAATACAGTTGGTATTGACATAGATACCAACCAAGGCCTTGTATAAATGACAAGTTAGCATCACACAGGGGCTACAGTCTCGCGCATGCATAAACGCACCTGAATTACAATAGGCAAAGGACATTCAGGATGAGATGAAATTGGTACTCGAGTAGGATAAGCTCAAGACCAAATATGAAAAAGACCGCGTGAATAGGATGGTGTTAGCGATTCTTCTTGTATAGGGGGGTAGAATGCATTAGAAGGGTTAAAAAACCCATTTGTCCTAAGTTTGGGGTGATTATGTGCCCATGCTAAGCAACGATCAAGTCCGAGCGGTCCAGATTTGCGCGCCCGGATCAACAGCTTTCATTGGATTCCGGACCCCCCTTGCCTTTCGACCTTTAAGCAGGGGGGGGGGCCAGAATCGGGGATGCAACTCTCCAGTGGTCCAGATGAGCGCACCCGGATCAACGGCGATGAAGACCATTCCGGACCCCGCCCCGCCTTTCTACCTTTAAGCGGAGGGGGGGGGTCCAGAATCCCATGTGCGGCTTCTCGACTGCCACGATCGAGATGCCCAGATCAACGACGCTCATGCAGCCCCACCCTTCTCAACTGCCATGTGATTAAGCAGTGTGGGCCCTATCCCTGTCACTTCATCCTCCCTTCTGCCTTTCCCCTGCTGCCGTCTATCATCCATTCATCTCTCCTATTTGGTCTGCATGGCCTTCCCTTCTTCTCATCATCCACTCACCGCCTGCCACGTGTCTCGTTCCTCTCCACGTCAACCTCTCACCTGAAGGCGAGTTATTTCCTTCCGTCATCCTCCTTTCACGCCCTTATAACCTGGCACGAACATGTCATGCACCTCATCCTCCACGCTGGCCTTCATACCTGTCCCTTAATCTCTTCAGTTGTTCCAGGTGGCAGCGCGAGAAGTCCTCTATATCATGAAGTGCTGCGTTGGCTGGGCCATTTTCAATCCCAAGAAGCATTTATTGAAGCGTTTGGTGGTGGTTAGACATCGCCTCCGCCATAATGGGGACATCCTACAATGAATTAAAGGCACATCGATTCACTGATGTAACTGTCAGAAGATCTATCGCGTCTGCCACAAGTTGCACAGTTAGTCAAAGACTGCGGCTGTAGAGTGTCAGAAGCCATGAAGATGCAAAGCTTTCAATGTAGTTTCTTGGTTTCACTGTTGTTGTTGTTTTGAGTATATGTAGGTATTTTTGCCATTTTTGTATGGATCGATGGTAGAGCTAAGCTCCCAACTGTAAAGTTTCAGCGACATTCTGCTATCATGGTTGTGCCTCTGTGTTTGAGATTTCTTGGTTTATAACAAACAGTTCTCCTTTCTTCCATCTTTGTTTCATCTCATGCTGAAGTGTTCACAGTGAAGGATTCACGTGGATTGTTGCAGTTATGTTATGATAAAGGATTTGTTGTGGCATTCTTGTACTCTCTGGTTTTCCATGTTTGAATGTAAAAGGGTTTTGCGTTTGAATACATTCTTCTCCAGTCTGTGATGAACCTGATGTTTATTGTAGACCGCTGCACTTCTCTTGCATAAGTCTTCCACCTGCTCACCCTTTTACTATGACTCAATGTTTGGATTTTATCAAGACCTCACTCGTTCATGCATGCCTGGTCTAGTTTCTGAGTTGAGATTGTGCTATTTTGAGTTTCCCTCTATTTGATCACCCTTTAAACAAATCGTGACAATAATCTGATGGGCGTCGGGCTCTGCTCCTGCTAGCAATCCAGGGGTGACCTATGATAGCCAACATTTCTGGCACCATTGCTGGGGACGAATTTGAAGACCTTCCCTGGGTAGAACGACAATGACTAGATGATTTCTGAAGGTGCATCAGATATCAGAACTTGAAGATTGCTACTGTGCACCTGGCGACTCCACTATGACGACTCCGCTGGGGAGAACCTGTACTATCAGCTGTGGCTTCGAGAGGCAGACACACGAGGTCAAATCCACACTTTCCTTTGGCCACACCAGAAGCAAACTTGGAAGTGGTGCGCAGAAAGGGAAAGAGAGCTGCAAAAGAAGTTTATGTTGATGAAAAAGGTAATACGCCCTCCCCTTCTGTGAGAACTCCATTTTTAGATTCTCAGTTTCCTAGTCGTCCTTCCTCTGAAGTTTCCCGTTTTCTGAACTTTGGGAGTGTTCCTGCTGAGTTTTCCCCTCCTTTGGTTACTACTGCTGCACAGAGAGAGACCCCTGCACACTTAGGTCCTTTAGAATTCTCTCTGTTTTCCCCGTCGTCTCCTGTGAGGACCTCTCTTCCTTCCTCACCTGTTCACACTCCATCTCCTCCAAGTTCTCCTCTGCTCAACATCCCTATGGCTGGTGCTAATCCCCCTCCAAACAGAATGGATGCCATAGTTGTTGCTAGATATGCTCCTTTGATTCTACCTCAACCTTTGAACCCTCTCCCTGCTGGAGACTATTTGAAGTACATGCCCAAGTTCAGTGGTGAGGGAGATGTCACTGCTGAAGAGCACCCGGCTGCCTTTTACAGCTATGCAGACAACCTAAATATTGAAAATGAAGATGTCTGGATGAGAGTCTTCGTCTAGATACTGCATGGTGAAGTTAGGAAGTAGTTCAGGGGGCTGGCCCCTGGATCTATTGCTGGGATTGAAGCTCTAGATAATGTTTTCCTGAGACAGTGGGGGGATAGAAAAGATTACATATATTATATGACTGAGTTTGGGTCCCTGAAGAAGAAGGAAGGAGAGTCTATCTCTGACTTTTCCAAAAAATTCAATAAGATGTATAACAAGATTCCTGCAGAGATAAAGCCTTCCGAAGCCTCTGCTCAAATTTCATATGCTAGTGCATTTGACCCTGATTTCTATCTCGTATTAAGAGAAAGGAGAGCCACCTATTTAGCTCAGATGCAAGATGCAGCTATAGAGGTGGAATCTAATATATTAGCAACAGACCGACTGAGGAACAAGGCCAACACAGATAGAAGAAAAGGAAAATCAGAAGCCTCGACTTCTGACTCTAACATCTCTGGCCCATCATTGTCCCACCCTCAAGTAAGCGAGCTGGCGCAAGTAATGAACTTTCTTAAATAAGAAGTGGAGGGATTGAAGGTGGAAAGGAGGAAAATGTATAAGGGCCCTCCGAACACTGAAAATAAAGGAGGTTTCAGGAGACCAAACAATTTGGCTCCTCCAATTATGCACAAAGAGAAGGAAAGAGACAGAGATAACCAAAGAATTCAGGCTCCCTTCCAGAACAACTTCGTAGCTGATGAAGAAGAAAGGAAACCAGATGAGCCTGAGCCTAAAATCCACTCTGTAGAGGTCACTCCCCCTTTCCCTCATCTGACCCGATCATCATATGAAGAGTCTCTCATGGATGGTCAGTTGAACGAATTAAGTAAGGGAGACAAAACTGGCGGTGGCCGAGGTAGGTATAACCTGAGATCAGACAAGAGGGTAGCAGCACCTGAAGTTCCTGAGTCATCCACTAGAACACAGAAGCCTGCTGACGAGGTAGCAGACAACCATAGAGGTAGGAATGTCCATCCTCTCTCCCCTATCATTCAAAATCATGCTCCTGAGATAAGAGAAATTCCAAAGCTCACATCTTCCTTTAATTTTGAGCATGAAATTCAAAAGATTAGAATCCCCGTGCCCCTCATTGAGTTAATCAAACATGGGGAATTCAAAAAATGCTTCTCCGACCTGTTGAAATCTGAATCCTCTGGCCCTTCCACAGACTGCATAAACCTCCAAGATGAAAGGCCTACAGTGGTCCTAGGTCCTATGGTAGAAGACAGATATGATTCATCCCCTCCCTTCTACACGTCCTTGAACATACATGACAAGGTGCTGCATAATTGCTTAATGGATTCAGGGGCCTCCCACAACCTCATGCCTAAAGCCGTCATGGAGGAGATAGGATTAGAAGTCACCAGAGCCTATCATGACCTCTATTCCTTTGACTCCAGGAGGGTGCAATGTTTGGGAGTCATCAAGGACCTGGTGGTTTCCCTATTTCAGCTACCCATGAAAAGTATGGTCATGGATATAGTGGTAGCTGATGTTCCCCCCAAGTTTGGCATGCTGTTGTCAAGGTATTGGATTAAAATAATTGAAGGGACGTTACAGATGGATCTCACGTATGCCACTATCCCGGTCTTTGGGGCAGAACATAGAAGATTATACAGAGAGTCCCAGCTAGCCTACATTTTCAGTGATGAAGCAAACCCTACCAATCATCCCATCTATGCCTTGGAAACTGACTTAGGATCTAGCTTATTACAGGTCACCGATGAGCCTGAGACCCCTTTGCAGATCAGAAAGTAGCTCAGTCTTGATCAGGGGATGCCTCCTCCAACCGCTTCTGTTTGGAAGATTTTCTTTGACGGAGCTTCTTCCAGTATAGGTGCAGGTGCCGGAGTGGTATTCGAGTCTCCTTCTCAGGAAACCATATCACTGTCATACAAGCTGGAATTTGAAGTCACCAACAACGTGACAGAATATGAAGCTCTGGTTCTAGGATTAAGGGCTGCAAAAGAAATGGGAATCAGAGAGATGGCTGTGTTCGGGGATGCAGAATTAATTTTCCAGTAGGTCAAAAATGTCTATCAGACCAGGCACCCTCACCTCAAGAATTACAGGAACGAGGTATGGGATCTAAATGATAGCTTCCTCCTGGCCTTCAACATCTCTTTCATTCCACGGGAAGAAAATGCTCCAGCCGACTTCCAAGCCTTCTCAGCTAGTTTGTTCGAAGCTCCTGCGCTGCCCCATGATAGATCAGAGGTGGAAGTAAGATACACACCCTCTGTACCAGACAATGTCAAACATTAGAGGGTATTTGAAGATGATAAGGAGATTGAGAAATTCCTCCAATCCATCGATGACTTCTCTACATTGCATATAGATGAGGACCCTGACGAGGAGCCTGATCATCATTCTGGGGAGTTGTTGAATAAAGTTGATGATCATCAGATTATTCAGCTGTCGGGAAATCATATACCACGAGGTTTGATCCCATTAGAAATATTGTTCAACGGGAATGATGTGGCTGTAAAGGGCAGAATTTCAGGGGATGATGCTGATACGACTGAATGCAACATAGGCACACCGGAAGAGCCCAAGTTTGTCAAGTTGTCGAGGAGTTTGACTGAGGAGCAGAGGATCGGATATACTGATTTGCTGAGGGAGTTTGCTGACATGTTCGCCTAGACCTACGAAGACCTCAAGACATACGACACATCAGTCATTGAGGAGGCTAGGCGTTTCAAGTAGAAGATGAGACAGATAAATCCTACGCTGTTACCTATCATGGAGAGGGAGGTGAAAAAACTGTTGGATGCCCAAATCATAGTCCCCTTGAGATACTCTAGCTGGGTAGCCAATTTGGTCCCAGTAAGAAAGAAGAGCGGCGAAATCAGACTCTGTGTCGATTTCAGGAACCTGAACAGGAGTTCAAGGAAGGACAATTACCCCTTGCCCAACATGGAACATATATTGCAGAGGGTCACTGGTGCATCGAGGATATCTATGATTGATGGCTTTTCTGGCTATAATCAGATATCAGTCATGCCTGAAGACAGAGAAAAGACAGCTTTCACAACTCCTTGGGGCACATTCATGTATGCCAAGATGCCCTTCGGGTTGATGAATGCAGGGGCAACGTTTCAGCGAGCCATGGACATAACCTTCATCATGGAAAAAGATAAGTTTGTGGTGATTTACCTAGATGACATAACAGTCTTCTCCAAGACTGATATAGAACGCCACTGCCATTTGAAGAGGGTTTTCCTGAAATGTCGCAGGTTTGGCCTTTCCCTAAATCCCAAGAAATCATTGTTTTCTATGCAAGAGGGAAAGTTGTTAGGCCATATAGTCTCAGCAGAGGGAGTGAGGATTGATCTTGACAGAGTAGAAGCAATTTAGGCCATGTCACTTCCCAGATCTAAAAAGGAGGTCCAAGCATTTTTGGGAAGGATTAATTTCCTGAGGAGGTTTGTCTCAAATTTTTCTGAATTGGTGAAACATATCACAGCCATGCTCAGGAAGGGCCATGAAATAAAATGGACTGCTGAGCCCAGGAATTCTTTTGACCAAATAAAGAAAGCATTGACCGAGGCTCCTGTGCTAATCAGTCCAGATTATTCTAAAGATTTTATGATATTTTATTTTGCTTCATTTGACAGAGTGGCAGCGGTTCTGTTGCAGAAAAATGATCAAGGGAAAGAGAAGCCTATTGCTTTCTTTAGTAAGGCACTGAGAGACGCAGAGCTCCGATACGAGATCATGGAGAAACAGGCTTATGCCTTGGTGAAAGCTCTCAAAGATTTCAGGGTCTATGTCTTACACTCAAAGATCATTGCATATGTCCCTTCAGCCTTTGTGAAGGACATTCTTATACATCCTGACATAGATGGGAAAAGAAGTAAATGGATCGCCAAGATCCTAGAATTTGACTTGGATATCAAGCCCACCAAGCTAATAAAAGGGAAGGGTTTGGCCAAGCTCCTGGCCGAATCCAATTTTAAAGTCTTGGAAATCAATTTTATCAACGAACATGCTGAATCATCCAACAAAGGTTTCCAAGGCACTGTGCCACTAGCAGCATGCCCCTGGTATAAAGATATCTTGTATTTCCTGCAAGAGTTGAGACCCCCTGATGGGATGGAAAAAGGCAAGGCAAGAGCGTTAAAGCTCAAAGCTGTCAGGTATTGTCTTATTGGCCAAGCCTTGTATTGGAAAGACCCCCAGGGGATATTACTGATGTTTCTGGACCCACAGTAGGCCCAGAAGGTTATGAATGACTTCCATAGTGGTCTCTGTGGGGGCCATTATTTTTGGAAGACCACTTCTCACAAGATCCTCTGAGCTGGGTACTACTGGCCCACCTTATTTCCTGATGTCTGCAGGGAAATTAGAGCTTGCATCAAATGTCAGAAATTCTTAGGGAAGCGGTAGCTCAGATCCCTGCCATTGAAACCTGTGGTGGTCTCTGCACCCTTTTAGCAATGGGGATCGGAATTTATCGGGGAAATTCATCCTCCCTCAAGTGGCCAGCACCGATGGATTTTGACAGCAACTGACTACTTCACTAAATGGATAGAAGTTGTCCCTACCATAAGTAATTCTCACAAAGTGATCATCAGCTTCCTGGAGGACATCATCGCTAGGTTTGGCTGCCCTAGCAAAATTTTCACTGACAATGCTTCCCCATTTTGATCTGAGCCTCTGATCAAATTTTGTGAACAATTTGGGATTTCACTGATTCACTCCACTCTCTACTATCCTCAGGGAAATGGACTGGCAGAGTCCTCTAATAAAATCATAATCAAGCTTATCAAAAGACTATTATAAGACAATAAAAGGGCCTGGGACTCAAAGCTCAAATTTTCACTGTGGGCCAACCGAGTGACAACAAAGAAATCCCTGGGTCTCTCACCCTTCCAGCTTGTCTATGGGATTGAGGACGTCTTCCCCACTCAGCTTGCCTTGCCTGTGGAAAATCTCCTCCAAGACTATGAGGGGGAACCTAACCATGTGCTCAGAAGAATTCATCAGATGGTGGAAGTGCAGCAGATCAGAGAATAGGTCCTGAACAGAGCTTACAATCGTCAGCAGAAGATCAAGCAGGCTTTTGACAGGAAAAGCAAAAAGAAAGAGTTCGAAAAGGGTGATCTGGTGCTCAAATGGGATGCACCCAGGTAGGAAAAGGGAAAACACAGTAAATTTGATGCCCTCTGGTTCGGGCCTTTCAATATCCTTGAAGTGTTTTCCAACAACACTTACAGGTTGCAGGATCTGGAAGGCAATGAGGTTTTTAGTGGCCCAGTCAATGGGCATTTCTTAAAGAAATGTTTTATGTGAGCCGTAGCAGGCTCGTTTTGTTTTGTTTTGTAAATATTGTTTTTGTTTTCTGTTTTTGTTTCTCGGACTAATAAATGACTCAATAGCCCAACAGCAAAGGCACTAAGTTTGCAAAAGAGTTCTTAGAGCATCATAGGGACCACTCTATCCCCCATGGAGCCAAATGTTAGCGATTCTTCTTGTATAGGGGGGTAGAATGCATTAGAAGGGTTAAAAAACCCATTTTTCCTAAGTTTGGGATGATTATGCGCCCATGCTAAGCAACGATCAAGTCCGAGCGGTCCAGATTTGTGCGCCTAGATCAACGATGCGCGTTGGATTCCGGACCCCCCTTGCCTTCTGACCTTTA
>JASDQU010374227.1:0-13991 GCA_032191745.1 Picea mariana | reverse complement strand
CCCCCCCCCCCTCCCTCACGTCACATCAACACCAAGGGGGTCTAAGTTAGTGTTATTGCGAGGGATACTTTTCACCACATGGTGAACTTAGACCCCCCTCCCAATATCACTTACCACCCCAGGGGGGTCCGAGTAAACGACTTTACCCCTCCAAAACTGCCCTCCCAACTTTAAAAACCGTTTTTTCGCCAGTTTGACCAGTCTGTTTCCAAGGGCGATTCAAGGAAAATGGAATTGAACTTTGAAAATCATAGAGAGTTTTTTGTTCAGAATGGGCTAAAGAAAACAAACCTCTCCTAGAATTCACACAGGTTTCAGGATCAGGGAGAATCAAAGCCATCTTCAAGACCTATTTTTCAGGCTCCCTTTTTTTCCGGTTTTAGTCATGATTTTGCGGGAGCTGTTTTAGAGAGATGGAAATGAAATTGGAAAAAATGAAACATTTTTTTGTCCATAATATGATCATATAAAATAACCTCTTCAATTTTATACATAGGTGTCACCGTTGAGGAGAAACAAATGTCTAAGTGTACCCTTATTCTTAGCAGATTCAACCCAGTTTTTAGTTCAGATCATTTTGGGATTTATGTGCTATTTTCGGCCAGGATGATTGAATTTGATCTCCCGAGGCTAAGGATTGTATTTATTATTTATATCTATATTTACAACATATTAAGGAGGAGTTTGAATGGACCAAAAAGAAATACTCATTGTTGTAATCAACTCACAGAGCCATAGTCTATCAAAACAATATTACAGTTACAGGATTCCCGTGTCATTATTTTGGTGAAGTTTTTCTTAATGTAATTATGTTTTCTCTATTTTTCATATGTGTTTCTTCTCTCTATTGTTTTAAAGAGATTCAAGCTCAGGATTTGTTTATAAACACCTTGTTCCCAGTTTAGAGCAATATCATTGTTTTTTGCTTGAAGATCATTCCCTGGATTCTTAACTACCCTGTTATCATCTGATTCCATCCCTTTTTCTTCTTGACCATTTACCAAACCTTAAAGGATCCATAACAGTGCCTAACTTTCCCTGTAAGATCCCCTGTAGACCCTGATTTGATTTTATTATATCTCTTTGACCCCATTGCCCAATGCCCTTTTTTCCTACTCCACCCAAACCATTTAAAAACCAAATACCAATATATCATAGCTAGCCTAACATCCCCTTCAAATAAATCTAAATCTGACAGAGAGATCCCTCTCTGAGTCATGGATGGCTAGGTACTTGAGTCCAAGTGGTTTTGGTTTTACCTATGTGACTGCCCCCACAACCTTGGGAAAATTATAGAGTGATAACATAATGGCGACCATACTGGGGAACTTTCTCCAGTAGTGCACTTCAAGTTCCAGATGTGATCATTGATGGTGGATAGTGACCAGACACAAGAAGGATGAAATATTTCACCTGGCGACTACAATCAGCTCCAGATCAGTTCCAATTCGAGGACTTCACTAGAGGAAGAACCTAAAACATGACAAAGGAATCCAGAAAGATCAAGTATTTGAGTTCAAATTGTATTCAATACATTGTTGGTTTTATCTGTAATTATATTCTCTCCTATTATAATCCTGGTCAAGAATTTATTTCTTAAATTGATAATGATCAGTTTCAAGTTGAATAACCTCAAAGGATTCAACCTTTACCTCTAGCTCATGCACACACTCCAATATCTATATATAGCCCAGTGATACACAAACCTCCTACTTTATCTCCTACCATTTTTGAAACTCTAGTTAGATATAATCCCATTTCTTTACTCGCTATACCTACAAAAATACTAGACAGATACAAGCCCCTAGATTTTCCTCCTATTCTCCATGACCTCCCTGCCAATTATGGCAATAATCTGCCCAGGTTTGATGGAGAAAATGTGAAGATCACTGTTGAAAATAACATCCAATGTCTTAAGGATTTTCTTGATCTGTTTGAGGTGGAAGAAGATGATGTATGTATCAAGTTGTTTTCCCTATCATTGTAAGGTAAAGTTAAAATTTGGTTTAAGAATCTTCCAGCTGTAAGAATTGTTAATTTTCTTCAATTTGCGAAACTTTTCCTAGATTGATGGATGATCATGAGAAATGTTTTTCTCATCCTAGAAGAATATGACCATTTGAAAAGACATCCAGGGGAAACAACAAAAAAAATTTCAGCAAGGTTCAATAAGGTATATCATACAATGCATGTTGATATAAGGCCACCCCCAGGATCAACTCACTTGCATTTTCCAGATGCCTTTGATCTTGATATGGCATTCCAATTAAGAGAAAGGAACACTGCAACCCTTGAATAAATTCAAAAGATTGTAGTTGATGTGGAATCTAACTTGTTGAAGAAAAGGTCCATACTAAGGGCAGAAGAGAAAGATAGAACAAAAAAGGAATGGATGACATCTTCAGAAGTGAAACTATATGTTCTGGAAAACACTGTAAAAGAGATGATGCAGGTGATTAGTAGGAAAGATAAACTTGTTGTTCAAAGATAACATTTTCCAATAGTTACAAAACAGACAATGATCAATGTCCCCAAACACTTTGCATCTCATCCTTGGTATGATGGATTGGATAATGATTGTTTCATGAATTCAATTCAAAACATAGTCAAAGATGAAGTTCCAACTCATCTTGTTGAAGAGTCATTTGTTGATATGATGTGCATGTTTGATGAACTTGCATATGTAGATGATTTTCTAGGATATGATCATCAGGGTGATGATTATGTGGTTGAGTTTGATGATGATTTCTCACAGAAACCAATACTATCTTCATGGGAAGAAGAAGTCCAATTATCACAATAACAAGATGACAATCAAACTCTGCATACTAATCAAGATTGCAAGGAGGAAAATGCAGAAAATTTTCAAGAAAGTCCAAATTGTCTGCCCCAATGTTTTGCCTCACTCCTGAGAAAACATAGCAAGAAGATTGTAAATAGTAAGAATGAGGAGTGTTTTGGTGAACCAGTTGAGGAAAACAGGGATGATATAGAATCTGCTTCAGATCCAGAGGTGCAACCCTTGAATATTTTTGAATGTAAAACCTTAGATGAAATCATAGAGCATGGGACATGTAATGAACTGATCTATTTTGATTCCTTGCCCTTATGCTTTAGTTGATTTCAGATTGTGAGAGGGAATCTTAGTCATATTCTAGTTGAGAATCATAGTGTAAGCCATGAAATGCAGTAGAACCAATGCCATGGTCATCTAAAGCATTTTATGACCCAATAGTTGATATGTTGGATAGCTTGTGTTTTCAAGGTCAATTTTCATTTACCCCTAATGATTTCAAAAGTTATTATGATATGGATATGATCGGGCAATCAGCTCCAATGTCTTGTTCGGTAGAAGTTTTAGTACAAAACTCATCAGATCAAATACAAGCACGTTTCGAGTCACTTGAAGACATAAAGAACACATGTGTGGCACTTGGTCATGAGTTTGAATTGATTGAGTCAGAATATCCATTGATGGGTCAAGTCTATCTTGATCCAGTGGTTATTTAAATGGAGAAATTTTTCATCACAAAGCCACAATTCATTCCCGGTATTTTTGTTGTCTATCGGGTTTATCAAGCTCCTTGTGATGAATATCAGGATGGAAAGTAGTTTATGATGCCTATGCAAGTTCTATTTCTGATATTGATTGAAAACATTGAAAAAGAAGAGTTATTAGAGTAGTTGCTTGACTGGATGCACTGGCATTATTGTATCATTTAAAACAAGAAAATTATCAGTAGTGTAGGGTAGGTAGTAGTTTTGAATAAGCAGTGTCATTTGAGCAACTTTTTCAGTATTGTATGGTTTCCAGCAGAGTTTGCAGTTGATAGTATCTAGTTCAGTGTTCAGTCAAATTTGAGCCAGTTCGAAGATTGTAGTTACAGCGACTCCATGGCCCAACAAATAAATCATTGGTTTGCATGTTTAGAGATATGATATTCTTGACACATCCTCAGGAGCTGCCATCCCAGGTGGAGCCTATGTTGAGGTCCTATAATCATAGGTAACTTGATACTTCAGTTTCGTGTTTGGTGTTGCTCTTGTGATGAATACATCTGGCTTACTGGGATCAATTGATTCCATTTCCCCCTCCATCCATTTCACCTGATCCTCCATCACCCTACTGCATCCTTCATCCATCACTGTGCCATTCATTCCCCCTGCCTTTACTTCTTCACCCCTTCACCATTTTTATCCCTGCATGAATAAACAATCTTAGGGAAAAAAGACAATAGGTTAACAATAGTAATTAAATTTAGTATAGTTAGATTTATAAAGCTATGTTAGACTTGTTAATAATTAATTAATAATTAGTAATTAAGTTAGTTTATTATAATTAAATATTAATTAAAAAATAAAACTAAATAAAAATATAATAAAACAAAAACTAAATAGTTAAAACAAAAATTAAAAAACAATAATAAAAACAAAAATTAAAAAACAATAATAAAAACATATATTAAAAATAAAACATATAATATATAATAAAAATACATATATTAAATAAAACACAATAAAAAAAAAGTGATACAAAAAATAAAAAACAAAACATAAAAAAAATATAATATAAAAGAAAATTAAAAAACTTAAAACTAATCCTAAGTTTAACCCACTACATTTCCCCCGTACAACTCGGACCCCCCCCTCCCTCACATCACATCAACACCAAAGGGGTTCGAGTTAGTGGTATTGGGAGGGACACTTGTCACCGCTTGGTGAAATCAGAGCCCCCCCTCCCAATACCACTTACCACCCCAGGGGGGTCCAAGTAAACCACTTTACCCCTCCAAAACTTCCCTCCCAACTTCAAAAACCGTTTTTTCACCAATTTGACCAGTCTGTTTTCAAGGGTGATTCCGGGAAAATGGAAACAAATTTTCAAAATCAGAGAGAGTTTTTTGTTCAAAACAGGATGAAGAACAAAAACGTCTCTCATAATTTAGACATATCTGAGGATTAGGGATAATCAAATCCATCTTTGAGCCCTATTTTTCAGGCTCCCTTTTTTTCCAGTTTCAATCATGATTTTGTGGGAGATATTTTGGTGAGCTGGAGATGAAATTGGAAAATCGAAAAGAGGTTTTTGTCCAAAACATGATAATACACAATAAAATATTTAATTTTATACACATGTTTCAATGTTGAGGAGAAACAAATTTCTGAGTGTACACCTATTCTCAGTGGATTCGTCCCACTTTTTAGTTTAGGTCTTTTTGGGATTTACTTGCTATTTTTGGCCATGATGATCGAATTTGATCTCCTGAGCCTAAGGATTGTATTTATTATTTATACCTGTGTTTACAATAGAGTAAGGAGGAGTTTTACCAGACCGAAAACAAGTGTTCATTGTTGTAATCAGCTCATAGAGAAATAGACTATCAAAACAATATTACAGTTACAGGATTCCTGTGTCATTATGTTGGTGAAGTTTTTCTTACTATAATTATGTTTTCTTTATTTTTCATATTTGTTTATTTTCTCTATTGTTTTAAAGAGATTCAATATCAGTATTTGTTTAAAAGAACTCTTTTCCCAGTTTAGAGAAATATCGATGTTTTCTCCCTGAAGGTCATTCATCCCTTTTTCTTCTTGACCATTTACCAAACCTTAAAGGATCCAACACAGTGACTACCTTGCCCTGTAATATCCCTATAGACCCTTCTTTGATTGGATTAGATATCTTTGACCCCATTTCCCAATGGTCATTTTTCATGCTCCAACCAAACCATTTAAAAACCAAATACCAATCTATCATAGCTAGCCTAACATCCCCTTCAAATAAATCTAAATCTAATAGAGATATCCCTCTCTGAGTCTTGGATGGCTAGGTCCTTGACTCCAAGTGGTTTTTGTGTTACCTCTATGACTGCCACCACAACCTTGGGCAAATGACAGAGTGATAACAAGAAACATAGCTCTGGATGAATATGGAAGAGGATCAATAGGTCCAGCAGTGGGAACAGGAAGAAGAAAGGATAAGCATAGCTATCCATCACCTCAAGCAGAGGAACAAGACAATGCCAATCATAGAGTGCATGAAAGGATCACAGGATATGAAGAAACTACAAGAAGAACTCATAATTGCGTAGATACAGAAAAATGAGTGTAAGGATCAAATGGAACTGCTCCAGGAGCAGGGAGCAGAGGTCATTGCATAAGAGAAAGAAGAAAAAATGAGTATAGCACAAACCCAGATAGAGTGTGAAGGGATGGTCAGTGATGATATTGTAGTGCAGGTATTGGACGCACTCAAGGAGAAGATTGTGTAGGCCCAAACATAAGAAATGGATCTCACGGAGAAGTTCCAAGTGATCGCAAGAGAGATCGATGAACCGCACCAGGTTTAGGTGGCTCGGGACGAGCCACATGTCAGTGTTTTGGGCCTATTGGAGGTAGGATGAATAAGAAAGAAAGGTTATTTTGGGAAGAGAAGCATGCAAGAGGAAAGAGATAGCTAGAAGGAAAAGAAACACATGCGCATGCATGGAATACCTAATGATGCTAAGGTTAGGGTTTTTGTAATACATTGTAATGGCTTGTGTGACAAAGATAAATAGAAGAGATAGATACATAGAGAGGAGAGCAAGAAAGAGAAAGGGACATGTAGGTGATATATACGAGGAAAAAAGGAGAACCGTAAGGATGGTAAGAGTTACTAGGGAGCTAGGAAGGGAAAGAGATAATTGATCCTGAGGGTTAGATCACAGGCTAAGGATACTAGTGTGATTTAGTATGCCTCACAAGGATCAAGGATCCTATGGGAAGGAAGACGACTAATATTATAATGATGTGCGGCATGGATATTTCCAAACTATAATAAAATCCTTAGAGCGAGATCTTTGTGGACGTAGCCCAAGAGGGTGTCAACCATGGTAACACTGTGTTATATGACTGAATGAATGTGTTTTTTCATCTGATTAGTTGATGAATGATGAATTAATGAATTAACTTTGTAAATATGGTGTATCACATGCATGCATGGAATGAATGTTATACTAGATGTTGAATAAACTGAATAAAGGTTAAGGTGCAGATCTCTCTCAGTCTTAGGTTGCAAACACCTGAGTATTACAGCCACCCATAGTGCTATCTTGGGTGAGACTGCACAGTACACTCTGTGTACTGTGTTGCCTTCTAGGTGACTAGAGGGCGCAATAGTCTTCAAGGGATTTTTTTGGGAAGCTTTTTAGTTATGAACCGGGGTCAATCTGTAATTGTAAATATATAAAGGGAATGGAAAAACCATCATAGAGTTTATAGCCTTTAATCCAAAAAAATCTCTTAATCCACAAATAATATGTACTAGGGACTAAGGCTGATTTTATATGTTATATTTAACTATGTAAAATAAATAAAAAATATATATACATAAGAGTGTACAAGAAAAGAGATGAGAATAAAAGTAAAATATGAACAATATCATTAAGATACGCATGTGAAACTGAAATTAGAGATCTGTTTTTTATATTAATTTTATTTTGAGATACAAAGAAAAATTCTTTTTACAAACCTCTCCGAGGGTGGGACCAAAGTCAAATTTAGAAGTCTCTGATGGAAACTGTTGGCGTTAGAAGTCACTCCTGGATTGCAACATGAGTAAGCCTGAGGCCCATCAGTTTGAATGTCACAATTTGTTGATAAAGGGTGATGACTGGAAGTAAACTCATAACAATATCATTCTAACTCAGAAACTAGGCTAGGTATGCACAAGAAGATGAGGCCTTGATTCAATTTCAGGCAGTAAGTTGTAATAAGGGTGAGTAGGAGGAAAAATTATTTGAGGAAAAGTGAAGGGTTTCTGTAACAAAAGGGGAGCATACCTAGCAGCTATTATGGCCTCCATTCTAGACATGGGGGGATTTTCTCCTACCATCGAAATATTAGGTGGAGCAGAACTCAGATGACGAGGAGATCGAATAGGGGATACTAAAAATGAGCTTCCATGGGGAAGGGGAAACAATGGGGGATTCAGAGAGAAGGCTAAAGGGCTTGAGTCAACAAATTCTTCTCTCTATGCAGTAGCAACAACAGTAACAAGAGGAGGAGTGGTAAAGCTAGGGGTGGGGAAATCCTTTGTGGTCCAAGGTCTACACCAAGGTACAGTTTCAGAGGAGAGGGGAGTGATAAGTATTTCTCCCTCCAATCCTAGACTAGGAGGGGAAAGCTCAACAGGAACACTTCTGAAATTCAGGGAATGGAAACTTTATAAAAAGGTCTACTAGGAAGCTAAGAAGAATAAAATGGATTTTCTACAGAAGGAGATGGCAAATTACCTGGTTCAGTAGTGGAATTTTCTCCTTTAGGGGCCTTTCCTTTTCTGATAATCATTTCTAGATCAACTTCAGGTGTAGCTAGAGGCAACTGTGGATGGGACCACATGTGTCTACCTCTAGAAGCCATAACTTAAAACAGTAGGTTCACCATACTGGAGTCGTCACAATGGAGTCACCAGGTGCATAGTAGCAATCTTGTAGGGCTCTGATGCCTGATGCACCTTCAGAATCAGAGGCTCAATGTCATTCAATCCCAGGGAAAATTTTCAACTTCGTCCCTAGCAATGGTGCCAGAAATGTTGGCATCAGAAGTCACTCCTAGATTGTAGCAGGAGTAAGCCTAAGGCCCATCAGTTTGAATGTCATGATTTTTTTATAAAGGGTGATGAATGGAAGTAAACTTAGACCAATATCGATCTAACTCAAAAACTAGGCCGGTCATGCACAAGCAGATTAGGCCTTGATTCAATTTCAGGCAGTAAGTTGTAATAAGGGTGAGTAGGAGGAAGACTTTTGTGAGGAAAAGTGAAGGGCTGTTGTAGGCATCAGGCTTCCAATAGCCTATAGAAGAAAACTTTGAACAAAATAACCTCTTATATTCGAAAGCGAAAACACTAAAAGACCATAATAGAATTATAATAAATCCTTTATCATAACAAAGTCACGATGATTCATGTGAATCATTCAAGCATGAGCCCTTTTAGTATGAGATTGAAACAAGATGAAAAAGAGAGTTGCCTTACATTAAACAAGGAAATTTCATATACAGATACATAGCCAGGAAAACTAGTTCTTCATTAAAAAATTACAGTAGGGAGCTCTGCTCTACCATCCATCCCTACAAAAATACAAAAACTGAGTATATATACTCAGGGAAATTTGCCACCTTCACAGTAGGAAGGTAGCTAAGACATTAAATTCAAAATTAGCATGTGCAAGCTCCTCAGTCAAACCTAGATGGAACTCCTTCAGACACCACCTTAACTCAGCATGGCTCTTGCAGGGGGACTTGCATACAAGGGTACCATGGGCTGATTGCTATAGGCCTTTTCCATGCCCTCCATTTATGAGTTGAGCTGAGGTCTCAACCACCTGCTCAATATTCATTAACTACTTCTTCCATGGAGGGTGCCGAAGACTGAATACATAAAGAGAGACCATGTGTCTCTTGAAGTCCCCATAGTCAAAATCTCAAAATGGCTCCTGGGCGCTTTTCGCATTTCACATTTCGAGGTTTTGAAATGTAGTGGAAGAGCAACCCTTTGTCCTTTGAAGTCCTGGTAGCCGAAATGCCGAAATGGCTCCTGGGTGCTTTTCTCATTTCACTTTTTCTGAGTTTCTCGATGCAGTGGAAGAGAGAGACCTCATGTCCTTTGAAGTCTCGGTAGCCGAAATGCCGAAATGGCTCCTGGGCGCTTTTCACATTTCACATTTCAGAGTTTCTAAAAATGTAGTGGAAGAGAAACCCTTTGTCCTTTAAAGTCTCGATAGCCGAAATGGCTCCTGGATGCTTTTCGCATTTCATGTTTTAGGGTTTCGAAATGTAGTAGAAGAAAAACCCTTTGTCCTTTGAAGTCTCAGTAGTCATAATGTCGAAATGGCTCCTAGGCACTTTTTGCATTTCACATTTTCAGAGTTTCTCAATGCAGTGGAAAAGAGAGACCCCATGTCCTTTGAAGTCCCGGTAGCCGAAATGTCGAAATGGCTCCTAGGCACTTTTCGCATTTTGCATTTCAGAGTTTCTCGATGCAGTGGAAGAGAGAGACCACGCGTCATTTGAAGTCCCAGTAGCCGAAATTTCGAAATGGCTCCTGGGCGCTTTTTGCATTTCGCATTTTGGGGTTTCGAAATGTAGTGGAAGAGCAACCCTTTGTCCTTTGAAGTCCCGGTAGCCAAAATGCCAAAATGGCTCATCATTTTGTGATTTTGGCCATAAGAGATGAGCTCATGCACTAGACCTCGTGCAACTCTGCGACTCAAGCTTACTGGATGACCATTGATTTGCTTGATATGTGGATCCTCTCCGTTGAAAACAAAATGCCCGCTCGCTTGATTTTAAGCCCGAAATGGACTTCTTCTATGTGCTACACTCGGAGCTCATGACTGAGGCCTTTGAATAAAATGCATTTGATGGTTTTTTAACCCCATTTCTACGCATTTACACCAAGGTCTTGAAATCGGAGAGAAACACCACCTTGCAAGAATTGGTGCTAACAGACACCATATAAAAATAATCTGACAACAAAAGAAACTAAAAATAAAGATCTAGATCAACTTTCCATAAAAGTACTGTCACTTGACTCTGTAAGATATCCTTTATTAGTTATGAAATCTAATCCATAAACAAACAAGAACACACAGACTACCAAGAAAGATCATAACCTTTAGAAATAACTTGTTGAAAGATATGATTCAATTTTGAATCTTGTTGGCTTCAATAAGACCTTGTTGTCATTAAGATGGTTTAGCTTTCTAGTAAACTTGGAATGAATGAAAAAAAAATATATCTCAGAAGTAGAGAGAAAACCTTATATCATAAGTTATCCTTTTTTTCTCTCCTCCCTTTGTCTCTTCATTTGATTGATCTATTATTCTTCTTCAAACAAGTTTTGTTAGTTCAACTACCTTTATTTTGTTAAGTTTTAATTAGCTTAACCAATATTTTGAGACAAATCGATAATAAAAAAAGAAATATGGGTCTATTAAATAATAACTAAATAGGTGTGACCCATAATCTCTTTGTTAAATCATTACTCCTCCTTGTTACTCCCTTTTTATTGACTTCAATAATCGACATAATGTGAAATATATTAACCCAAAATATGCTCAAACACTTGCCTTGTAGCTCCCATTCATATAAATAGTCAAACATTTTTATCATTAAGAAAAATAAACATGATTGTTGACCAAAAATAGGATAACATCCACATTGTCCAATATATTATGTCTAAATATATGCTTGTTTAAAAAAAAAATTAGTTTGTTATCATATCAATAACAACATCAAAATCCATATTTTCTACGAGAGACGGTTTGTCTCTTTTCATTGTTTCCCTTTGATACTTATGTTGTCCTGCCTTATATAGAAACCTTAGGTTGATTGGAACCTTGAGGATGGACTTCACTAATGACATGGGAGAAATTGTCTTTAAGGTGGAGATGGGAGGACATTGATTTGGAGGCATTTTCGGAAGAGTTGGGGGAATTGACCATTTTTTCCCCTTTATCAATCTATTTCAGGCATGGTAGTTTTGAGCCTTTTTATTGCATGTGAGGACTCGGATGGTGAAGAAATGCGATCATCTTGGGAATTTGATTGAATGGTGGTGGAGCAGGATAAAATGGAAATTATACTTGTTAGAGAAAGATTTGCCTCACCCTATGCAATCTTGTAGAGAAGGCCTTATTCCATTTCCCTATGCAGACGTGTCTTCCCTATTACTAGAATCCTTGTACATTGGGTTGGGTGTTTTGTTGCTTGGTATCCTACTTGATTTGTCTTTTTTTTTATACACAGTAGGGTCATATATCAAGTTACTTTTCACTCCATGCATTTTCAATTTTGATATATTGAAGATACAAAAAAAATTAGGCATTTTGCATTGCTTGGCAATTTTGTCTTTTCAGTCTTTACCATTAGCTTAGTGCATATAGTGAAAGATTGCATCTTTACTTATGAATTGCAGAGTTGAATTTAAAAATTGCATCATTTTTAGAAGCACATCATTCATCGAAAGTTAAAGTTAGGACTTTGCATTAATTTCATATTTACTTTTCTTGCAGAGTCATAACACCATGAATTTCACTACCATACCTTTTTGAGTAATTATGGCCATAAAATCAACGCTATAATTTAAAATTTATTAGAAATGATTTTATTTTCAAGGGTGCAAAAACTAGACTAGGATTTAGTGCCTTGGAATAGGATTTTGTGAGTAAAAATCTCCAAGGCAATTAAATCAACATATGTGTCTGAGTCAGGGAGTGGAGAAATCCATTATATAATTGGTAAGATCAGGAGGCTCCACTAGCACCAGAGTTAATCATGAGGTCATGCAAAGTTGGTTGAAGGGATATCCCCCCGATACCTTCCTAGCATTATAGATATTTTTGGGGATCTATTCGTATCGTGGGATCTTGTTAGTGCCCTTACCTCCATGAGAGGCGGTTCTTTAAAGGTTTTTGTCTTTGATACCCTACCCATATGGTGGAATTGACATATGATTTCTCACCTATGCATCGATTATATAGTGGTTTATTAGTTGCTTGACTTAGGTGTCTCATAGGTTACTTACAGGGGTTATTTTGTAGGTACCCTGGGTCAGATAAGAGTCAGACAACACACAACCTTTATGGAGGATTACCTCTCTGAGGGGATCTGATCAACTGGTTTTTAATCCCGTGAGGGCCCTTATAATTGATTTTGTTAATTGATTTTGTTACCTCCAACATTTAGAAGGGAGTCTCAGGCCCCTCTTGAGTGAGACATGCCTTCTTCAGGGAGGGAGGCCAATCAACCACTTTACCCTTTGCATGCATATTGGTCGTTTGACGTTTAACACTTTACCATTTATATGAATCCTAGCATTGGATCAGTGGGAACCATGAACCCAATGCCTACATATTTATTTGATATGAGTCATCCCCCTTCAACCAGCCTTCATGATGGGAGGTTGGAACCTCCCCTCTTATGTATCCATTCCTACTTATGCTCTTTCAAGAGACAATACTCATATGGGTGCTTATTATACTTACTACACCCCATCCATGTATCCTTCATCCTTCATGTCGATTCCTTCGAACACTTTCCCTGTGATGGGTACTCATATATCCTTGGGTATTTCATATGGGGAGAATCAGTTTTATGGTTTGGGATACCCTCTTTATGGAACCCCTTAACAAGGGGGAAACATATATCCTCACTCTAATAGTTATTATCATACTTTTGTCTCTTCATAGACTTCAGTGATGATGTTCGTTTAGACATCTTTGAATCAATTAAATAGAGGATACTACCAGTACCCTTCCTGGCTTGTAATGATTCAAAGTCAATCTTCCCCTGGACCTTGGAATCAAATGCCACAACACTGCTAGTCCAGTCACTGTCAAACATGTTGGTGCTCCATCACCAACCTTTGCTAGTCATGTTGGAGATGGGTCGACAACTTTTACAGGTTATGTTGACAACCCGTACTCGATCATTGTTAGTCATACTAGGGGCACCACTTTAGTCACCACAAATCATATCAATGCCACATCTTTGACCTCTGTATACCATGTAGGATATGAATCTCCCACATTTTCTTGTCACGTTGATAGTATGTCACCAACTATTGTGAATGACACTGGGGGCATTGAGAAGCCCAGGCACATCATACATAAGCCTAAATTCCTTTGCAGGACTTGTGAAGGAAGTCACCTTACTTGTTTATGTCCAATCACGGCTCGAATACTAGAAGTGTGGGGCTCACCTAAGGTCCCTTCGGATTCTAAGGTGTTGGGACTCAGAAATGTCGTATTTTCATCCATCTTTCCCTTCACTATTCCTTACATTTCATTGCCCAATTAAACCTTCATCATATCATTTTCATAAATACATTTGGGTTTGAATTTATGATTAAATATTAGAAAATATACATGTTTTCATATATATCTCAATTATGTGTGAGCTTTGTAATGTGTAGGAATATGTGATGATTAATTCAAAGAGGCTTC